>CM058044.1:50177570-50261829 GCA_030169165.1 Centaurea solstitialis
TTCTATAGTTCAGTCATCTTTCTAGTTGGATCCTAATACAGATGTTCATGTATTCAAACCCACCACCAAGATTTGAGCTTCTAAATAATTATGGTTTCTATTACGCCGTTGTTTAAAACGTAAAAAATAAGAAAAAAAACGTTGAGCATAAACAATCTCTAATGTAGTAATTATCAAATATGAGATGCATAAGTCCATACCACAATAGCAGTACTTTCTATTGAATGATACAACAGAGGCTTTGAGGCATCCAGCAGTCTAAAATCTAAGGAAAACGGGTTTGACAGTGGGCAAAAAATGTGACGAGGTTTGTCTTAGTCCTATTTAGTGTAACGGTGAGCACAAAATGGGAAGTATTGAATGTTTGTTACACTAATTGAGAAAAAAAAATTCACCATTACAATCGATAGAAACTCAGACAAACTTCGTTGCATTTTGGCCTTTCACAAGCGTACTCGATTAGAAATTTGTCAGGCATCGTACTGAGAAGTTTCCAAATGGTTTAACTCCAGTTTCTTAGGCATTATTTAGGATGTGAAAATCAATGGTTAGATCAACTATTGACATCACTTGAACTCTATTATGCATAAATGGCATGAAAAGGCTTCTTTTTTTTCCAACTAAAATAAAAGGTATTCTAGCAATAGTAGTGACTCAGAGCGTGAGTGGCCTAGACTTGAAAGAAAGAGCTAAATGTGCTGACGAGCCTGTTATATTTGAACTTCCCTTGGTTGCTAATTTAACATGTACCAATGGATTATTGATCAATAAGCATAGTTTAACCAACCAACAAACAACGCTCAACCAAACCAAGTGAAAAATCTACAGCTAAACTATGTGCAACAGATGCTTAAATTACATACTTGCCCGGTTGTTTCTTGAGATTTCAACGTTTTCTTATCAGGTGATGTTAAGAGTTTTAGTCTCGAACCTGACGACTTACAAATGCAAACTTCCATTTTCTGAGCTTATTACATGTCTTCTGCCTTAGCATAGTTTGTTCAAATCATCATCACAAATATTACATTTCCCAAATTTCATAGAAATGGATATCAATGAAGAATTCAAAGTTACAATGTAGTTTGCTCCCCATATCATATGTCAACCTAAAAGTCCATAATCCAGAATTCAGATTTAGCCATTGTTTGGTAAAAATAAGCTAGCTTATAAGCTAATACATGTTTGGATGGACCATAAGGTAGCTTATAAGATAGCGTTTTGAAAAACTAAGGAGAGTAGCATCTAGTAACTTATGAGGCTTTTATTTTATTTTTATTCCAAATATACTCTTCTACTTTTTACACTATCAACCTTTAAAAATGTCTTCTTTTGTCATTTTACGGTCATTAGCTACCTAGCCTATGTTTGGCAAACTAGCTGATAAGTTAGTTGTTGATTGATAAGCTTGCTAGATAAGTTAGCTTGTGAATAAATTATGTTTGCTAAAAACAAGCTTATGAGTATGTAAAATGACCAAAAAGGGTATATTTGAATTTATAATTAATATTAATAAAGGTATAATTGGAAAAAGGCTACAAAAAGCTCCTCATAAGTTGCTCAAAGTAGCATTTCAAAAAGCTAGCTTCTGGTACATGTTTAGATGGACTAGCTTATAAGCTAGCTTATTTTTGCCAAACACAGCCCTAATCAGCTAGGTTTTGCCGAACGCATCTTATTCTTCAGCTACCTTATCGGTCATCAGCTACCTTATCAATGATAGGCCAGCTTATCAGCTAGTTTGCCAAACATAGCCCTTGTTTTCCCTAGAACGCTTTCCAAAATCAGATCCAAAAAATAAATCAATAGGAAGATCAATTCTAATTACAAAGGGGGGTTTTCATACCGTATCTTGCCCATAGTTGAGGCTCGGTACCACTGCATTCGCGAATAAGGATCGGTAACTTAGGGTTTGCTTTCTTCAGCTCCTTGTAATTCTTCTCAACGAACGCTCTACCACCACCAGATAGAAACGAAAAACAGGTGAATTAGGTCAAGCAGCTAAACGAAATCAAAATTAAAATCGCATGAAACCTGAAATCGAATAGATAGGTTAATTGATTTGATTGATTGATTACCTTGTGGAAGAACTGGCTTCTGAAGTTTGACAAAAGAGAACTCGAAGTTCCTTGAGATTCTTCGACAATTGTCCCCTCCATGCCATCTTCGATCTCTCGAGCTTATCGAATGTTGAATGGTGGTGGTAAAAGTTAATACTACTAGAGTAAATTACAAAATAGATCCTCCAACTTATATCGAAATCACATCAACAATGGTTTTTTAAAGGTTACTTACTTACTTACACCATGTTCTCGAGTTTTTTTAAGGAAAAAAAAAGAAAAGATTTCTAAGGAAAATAATAAAAATGTGTTTTTGAATTTTTTAAAAGGAGAAAAAGAAATAGATTTGAAGAAATTTATGTATTCTCGAGTTTTTTAAATGAAGGAAATAGAAAGATAAGAGAGATTTGGAGTGATAGCTCTTCCTTTTTTTTTCTTGAAAGTTATTTTCTTCTTTCCTTTCAAAAATGGAATGATTTGAATAGATAATTTTCCCCTTCCCTTTCTTTTTCTGGAAGGGTGTTCTGGCCAAGGCCCGACTAATCCCCGGCAATTTTGGAGGCTAAACATAGCCCCACTTAAATGTCACCAGACATGCGTACGGGAAGACTCAAACTCGGTTAAGGCACTATGAACCCCGCGAGCGATAACCAATCCGCCACAGCATTGGAAGACAATTTTCCCTTTCCCTTTCGTTCCCTTACATTTTTAAACTCGCGAACAGGCCGTAAGGATTTGACCTCAAAATTGTTTTTCTGGTTATTCAGTTTTATAGTTTTGTGGAGTATCTTCAATAACTTTTTGAAAATTTTGCTGAGACAAAAAATTTTAAGTTAAAAGCATCAATATAAATTACATCCGTCTCAAATAATTTTTTATTTTAGAGATAAATTAATAAATATATTATTAAAATATATTTATATATAATAAAATATTATCTCTCTCACTCTCACCTATTCATTTTATTTGAAAGTCTTTCGTTGATGGGATATAATAAAAATAATTTTTTCTCTAGATAATCATATTTGAGGATATCTTTAAATTTAGAGAAAATTATTCTCTTTTTCCTACTTTCTCAATTTTGAAAAAAATCTTTTGCCTAGAATCTTCATTTTAGAAAAACTGTTGGATATGCTCAGAGGCGGATTCAACTTCACCATCGTGTCGGCAAACATCCTGGAGTCCTTCTCTGTGTTCCCCTTTGGCACATCCATCGCATAAGACTCCAACACCATGGTCATCGACGGCGCGTTTGCGTCCTCCATCACGGCCACCACCTCATGCACCATGGTAGTTCCTCCGCTAATGCTTGTCGCCGATGATGGTGAAGGCCATGACGTGGTTCTGATCGTTCAACAGGCCTAAGCGCTCGATGATGGTGTACGCCGGCCTGATAACATTGACGTCACGCGTGCATCCCATCGCCATTGTGAAGCCTCCGAGACATTGCAGCTCTTGATGAAGTGTTTGTAGGTCTAGGGCTTGTCGAATCCTCAGATGATGGACCAAACGGCAACGGTCGATGCGTTGACGTGTTAGGAGAGGATGGAGGAGCATTGGGAGGAGGTGAGGTAGTAGGTGTGGAATTGGATCACGTGGGTTTGAGTTGGTTGAATTTGTGGTCGGTTAAGCTTGGTGGGTGGTGGCGGTTAGTCTTGTTCCGGCACAGAGGTCAGAGAAGGTCTTGGGGGTGGTTTGGGGCTCGGAGGGTGGTGTGAGGCGTTGACTTCGTCAACGGCCGACATGTTGTAATGTTCGAAGAAATGGAAAATGCACAACTAAACGAGTTTTCTGATTTTTCTAAAAACGGAAAATGAAAACTCCATCATTCAAAGTAAACGAGTTCTTTAAAATTTTCATAGAAAACTGAAAATGAAACATCAACTCTATTTTCTAAAAACATTTTCTATGAAGATGAAAACAGTTTTCCACAAGTAAACACACCTCTACCAACTCTACAAAGGAAAACTTCTATTTTAATTGCAGTTTCAAAATATATATGACGATACAAAATTGTAACACCCGTAGTTTTAACAACTAAGTACATTCTTAGATTCATAAGTGTCTAATAGTTTAGTTATAGTTTATATTTGATTAGTTATGTTTTTAATTCCAGCAGACTTGCTTTAAAAGAAGAATGGTCCAGTCGAGTAGGATCGGGATCCAGTCGAGTTGGAGCAGGTCCAGTCGAGTACGGATCTGGTTACCTTAAAACTCGATTTCTAAACCCTTACCCTATTATTTCTCATCTCCTAACTCATTTCTTCTCTCTCAAACTTCTTCCAAACACATCCATTTCACTATATCGATTTCTTCAAGAATGTTTTGAGATCAAGAGTTAAGAATCATGATTCAAGTCTCACACCATCTTCATCTTCTTCAATCACCATTTCCACCATTGTTGTCCATATTTGGGGTTTTTCATGAAAACTCAATTGTAAGTTATTCTAACCATCTCTAAACCTCTATTCTTTCTAAAACCTTTGATTTAACCTTCTAGACCATTTATTTTAAAGTATCATCCATGTTTTGAAGATTTGACCTATTTTGGGTATTTTGGATAAGTAAGGATTCGACTAAGATCTGTTATGGTTCTGAGTTTAGGGTTACTTTTGGTACACCCCTAGGTATTGGTGATGACCCAGATAAAGTTTCAAGAGGTGGATGTTGGTGGATCTAAGATCTTCACCATTTTGGAAGCTAGGGTTTTATTATATTTGGGGCTTTTGGCTTTTTAAGCCCTAAGGTGAGTTTCTAAACATTTTGTTAAAACTAGGTACACATCATCTTGCTTGTTTAACATATTATTCATGGTTTATGCAACGAGTTGTGTTTTGAGATGAAATGTGTAAATTGATAAAGTGTGGAAATGTCATGAATACTTGTTGTGATAAGATGATCTGTTTTCGATTGAGTAGGATTCGCTATACTCATATTTCGTGAATAAATTCTTGAATGCTATGTGACGTCTATTGTGATGATGAGGTTTGTAGAATCGTGTATGCCATGCGATAACCTATGAAAGGTTGAAATATTGTTGATAAATGACATGTTGTAAAACGTAGAGATGATTAGACTCTACCGGGAAAATTAATATACATGAATTGGACAATGTGGCACTAGTCAAAAGGTGTGCACTGTGTCGATAACTGGAATGAAATTGATATAAAGTGGCACTAGTCAAAAGGTGTGCACTTTCAAGTTTACACGAGTTCGACTCAGTATTGGGTGGCACTAGTCAAAAGGTGCGCACCTATGTCCCTCGCCATTCGTGTGGCCGCGAATGTGTCTGGCCTCTAGGGTTGTCAATTCAAGTTTTCGTAGGAGGACGACAACGGGGTGTCTCGACTCTGAGGTGTAACTTGCTTGGTGGAAGTGGGTCGTTCCCACGGTTTCCGAATATAAAAGATACACAACAAAAACATACCATTATTATGTTCATTTATATGCTTTCATGTATTGTTATATGCTTGGTACAACTCACTAGGCTTTCTGGCCTAACACTTGTTTGGTGTCGATGTGTATCCCAGGTACTAGTGGCAAACAAGCGTAGATGTGAGAGATGAGCATCAGGGGATGCTTATGGGATCCGGACCTTTGTACCAACCTTTCTTTTAAGGTTTTTGTTAGCTCAATTTTTGGGGTGTCACAAAAATAAATTAATACGATGACATCTTTTAGAACCTGTAATTTTTTATAGTACGACGAAGAATGGAACGGTGACACGTATCACCATAACCACAAGACTAGGTTCGTCCCTGACATGCTCACCCAAGACTAGAGTTGGCCATGTGGACCGGCTCCCGGCTTGACTTGGGATCACCAATCTCAATCTGGTTAGGCTATGCGTAATGGGGAGCGGGCTGGGGCAGCGGGT
Organism: Centaurea solstitialis; assembly: GCA_030169165.1. Classification (NCBI taxonomy): domain Eukaryota; kingdom Viridiplantae; phylum Streptophyta; class Magnoliopsida; order Asterales; family Asteraceae; genus Centaurea; species Centaurea solstitialis. The sequence goes on from CM058044.1 coordinate 50,183,505, forward strand.
TGCAATATTTGAAGCCGGCGGGCTTCTAGGTTGGGAGGGCTTGGGGTACGCGACATTTGAAGCCGGCGGGCTCCAGCCTTGGCGGGTTGGCCACACCGTCAAGGCCCGCGTGAGTTGTGTGTGTGTTGTGTGAGAGGGTTGGGGTACGGGTGCAGAGGGCTTATGAGAGGGTTGAAGAAAAGCTGATGTGACAATTAGGTTGAGAGAATTGGGGTACTGATAACGTTATAGTGCTATATAGGATTGGTCCAATTTTTATTTAAAATTTATTTTAAAATGTATTTTTTTAAGGGTTTATGACTTGTAAGGGTAACCAACTGTTCCAATTGTACAAATGTTACCATGAAACTATTTTTTGTACTCAATTGACCATTAAACTCTTTTTGACTGTACATATAGTACCATTATGACCTGGTATAACAGGTAAACCATCGTGAACCACCGGTAACCACCACCAAAACACCACCACAGCCACCACCTTCTTCAAACCCACCACCACAACCACCACCTTCTTCAAACCCACCACCACCACCACCAAAACACCACCACAACCACCACCTTCTTCAAACCCACCACCACCAAAACACCACAACAGCCACCACCACCTTCAAACCCACCACCACCACCACCAAAGCACCACCACAGCCACCACCATCTCCATCATACCCACCAAACCACCACCACCAACACCAACCACCATCACCCACCCACCACCATTATCTTCACATCTTCTTCATCTTCCTCATCTTTTAAGTTTCAAGATTTTCTTGATGGGTTTGCTTTAATTTTAAAAAATCTTTGGTTTTTTTACATGGGTTTTGATTTTTAAGCTTTATTTCATTGAGGGTTGCCGGAAAACTTGAATCTTTCGCCGGAAAAAATGGTGGGTTTCAAGATTTTCTTGGTGGGTTTGCTTTAGTTTGGAAATTTTGAGGTTTTCTTATATGGGTTTTGATTTTTAAGCTTTATTTCTTTGAGGGCTGTCGGAAAGCTTGAATCTTTCGCCGGAAAAACTTAACCTTTTCGCCGGAAAAAATGGTGGGTTTGCTTTAGTTCGAAAATTTTGAGATTTTCTTATATGGGTTTTGATTTTTAAGCTTTATTTCTTTAAGGGTTGTCGGAAATCTTGAATCTTTCGTCGGAGATCTGGTGGTGGGTTTGAAGGTGGTGGTGGTTGTTGTGGTGTTTTAGTGGTGGTGGTGGTGGGGGGGGGGGGGGGTTTGAAGAAGGTGGTGGCTGTGGTGGTGTTTTGGTGGTGGTGGTGGTGGGTTTGAAGGAGGTGGTGGATGTGGTGGTGTTTTGGTGGTGGGTTTGAAGAAGGTGGTGGCTGTGGTGGTGTTTTGGTGGTGGTTACCGGTGGTTCACGGTGGTTTACCTGTTATACCAGGTCATAATGGTACTATATGTACAGTCAAAAAGAGTTTAATGGTCAATTGAGTACAAAAAATAGTTTCATGGTAACATTTGTACAATTGGAACAGTTGGTTACCCTTACAAGTCATAAACCCTTTTTTTAAATCTTTTAAATTCATAGCCTCCGTGGACATGAAAGCAAATTCGCCGTACAAAACAAAGAACATAAAAAATAGAGTTCCTTTATTTTGACTTGTTGGTTTAATGTCAGGATTTTTTAATTAAAATTTTCAAAAACAAATATGAAAGTTCTTAATTTCATTTTTATCACAAAAACTAACACTTCAAAAGAAATTTTACATTTTACATTTAAACTGTAACGAAATTCACATAAAACCAACACATAAGTTGCCAAACTATCTAATTCAACATCATCATACTCATTCATTAATCATTAATTTCTTCTATAATTTATTTTTGATAACATGAAAATGACTAAAATACCCCTGAACCAGTTTTTGGTTCATATATAAAATCAAATATTGAGTTAAACTCTTGGCTTTTTCACTTGATGTATTAAAAAGATGAAAGCAATGATCTTCTCCTTTATTCTCCATAAACTCCAATCTCCCTCCCCATTTACTCTTCTTTAATGTCTCCACATAATCCATCCCTCTTGGTCTCAAAAAGTCCTTTTCTGCAACTATCACCAACACATTGGAGCAACCGATTTTCTCGAGATCCGGATCCGAACGCGGGTTCAATTTCGCTTCATCGTCCGACCCGGAACTAGTCGGGTACAAGTACTTAAGCATCTTGTCGGGTTCTTTCTGCGAGAAATACGGGTGAATCGCAATCAACCCACGGATACCCAGCCCGGTTTTATTCACCCCGGCTTGGACCGCTAGGTAATGGGCCAAATTCGCCCCGACACTCTCGCCAATTAAAAAAACCCGAGTCGTGTCCACATATTCGTTTAACCACGGGTCAGGGCCCGACCCGTGGGCGTGGGAGTCGATCCACTTGAACGCGGCCCAGCAGTCGTCGTAGGCGGCAGGCAACGGGTGTTCCGGAGCGAGCCGGTACCCGATGGCCACGGCCACGGCGGGGGTTCGGGAGACGAGCGGCCCTAGGAAGCCGTGTGTGAGGGCGTTGAGCGGCGATCCGGTGCAGTATCCGCCACCATGGACGTAGATGATAAGAGGGAGTTTTCGTGGCGGATTTGTCGGGTCGATTTTGGGGAGAAAGATACGGGATTTGACTTCGAGATCGGATGAAACGATGACGTCTTTGGTTCGAAAGCCGGAGACGGGATCGATGGACGGCGGGACGCGAGGGGCTTTAAGGAAGCGCTCGACCCGGCCGTCTTCGTATACCCTGATAAAGAAAGGGAATTCATGGAGGATTTTGGTTGAGGAAGCCATCGTAGAAATGGAAATGGTGAGCAAAGGGAAGAAGATGGAAAGAATTGAAATGGCAACTATGCAAGTGTTGACATTTATATGGAGACAAAGTTTCAGCCAACAAACATGAAGAAACAGAATAACTATTTCAACAAATTTTTGGTCTTTGGGATTGGTTGATTTTTTATTAATTGTGTTATGGGGGTTGCTATCCCAAACGGCCAAACCTATGAATGCATTAGTCACATAACTAAACAATTATAATTTACGTTCATCTCTATCTATCTATCGAATTAATTTATTATATACCATAAATGCTATAATTATATATGTATTTTTAAACGTATTTTACTTAATATGTATTTTAAAGTTATATTTCATACCCTTATAATTATTAAGTTAATTTACTTTATATCTTTTACTTTTTCTATTTTTTATTTTTACATCTTCATCGTATTAACATATATAATTGTATATTAACTAAAATACGTTAAAGTACAACCACAAAGCCAAGAGTCTAAACTCAGATCGGTGTTCGAGTTAGCGGCATTATTACTCGTAATCCAGGTGCCCGTTTTTTGTTTCTTCACAATTTGGCTACAATTGTTGTTGTTGTAGTTTTTAAGATAATAGTGGGTTGTTGGGCCTCAAATTTACCTTAATGGTAGACTTTGAACCCAATGAACCCAGTTGTCATATTTAACATCACTTTCCCAAAATACTAATTTAATTAAATACTTTAAATAAATACCATATTAAATACCAAAAACTCGTAAGTCATTAAATAAAAATCCGTCTATGGTTTATAAAACATAAAAGTGTAATTTAACTCAACGTCTCAAAATAAGCGGAATAAACGGTTTTATTTCAAATGTCATCTAAGGTTCGGTTGGAACTATCTTCTGTCTCGGAGTCAAGCCGGGGCCTTGCCTGTCCGTTCCCGAACTAGTTCCTGAAAGGAAAAATATAAACAACAACGGGTAAGCGAAGCGCTTAGTGAGCAGACACTACATGTAACTTACACCAGCACACGCATACATACGCATAGCAGGTACCACATACACATTACATCATCACATCGTCACATCATCACATAATCATACAATAAGACAACCGAGTAACCGACTGACATCCATCTCATGAGAACGGACCCAATACCTCCCGCCAGCTTAGGACACGGGTCTACCCCCGCAACTCATCAAGGGCATGCGGTATCCCTAACTCGACACTACCACACATACATACACATGATAGTGTAAGCCACACGTAATGAAAACTCACCTGGCGAGATGCTACCCAAGTAAGCACGTCCACAAGAAAAGGTTCACCACGAACAACCTATAGTTATACAAATGCATACGCATATCATAAACCGTCCCAAAATGGGTTTCTAACTCTAAACCGACATCTTACGGAAATAACATAGCAAAACTAGTCCAAATCCTATCAAAGTTCACCGCTCACCCTCTTTCACCATCCCTTAGAGGAGAACATTCAAGAAAACCCCAAACGAATCCGTACGGAGAAAATAAAATAAAATTGACCCAATGCAAACGGCGGGTTGTCGGCGGTTTATACCCGCGGGTAACCCGCTGATACCCCAGTTCGTCTTCCTCGCGGGTTATCGCCCAAACAACCGAGGTTTCCACCTCCAACCTCCAAATCAGCCTATTTTAATCTAATAAATGTATACAAACTATTCCCACATATTCAATTACATTCTACAACATAAAACCATTACCAAAACATCCGATTGATGACCAATTGATCATAAATCCCCAACCAATTTCGTACAAATCCTAACCTCTTATTCAACTACATAACTTAGCAAAATCTAACGATACAAGGGTTTAGAATTCATACCTTACGATCTATTAACAACCATACTTGATTTTCTGTCGTTTGCCTATCAGAATCACACACACATGCCGCTTAAATATCCAAATTACCGAATTCACTTTCCTGGAAAAACAGTCAACTTCGGCCGTTTGTTGCTCCTTAATGGAGCCTCCGATGCTCGATCCCTCCGGTCAGATTGAAGAACAATGGGTCGTGAAGCCGTTGTCCAAATTTCACGACGATCCGACGGTTAACGAGGGAGAACAAGCCGATCTTCCACGACTGCGCAATGCTGACGAAAATCCGAATTTTCTTTTTTTTCCCTCTAAAATGTCTATGAACAAAAGAGAGGAAAAGTGGGGCTTTGAACCCTAAATATTAATCATACTCAAGAGAGCGTGAATTAGAACCATACCTTACGCAACTTATGCGATCACAACGACACTAATAGTTTTTCGACGATCACAACCGGTGATGGCGGGGTGGTGGTGGTTGACGATTGAGAGGAGGAAGGGCTAGGGTATTTCTCTTTTCTTGCTTCAAGGAAAAAGTGAGAGTTATGAGGCTAAGGGAGGATTATATACTCGGGCCGGGTTTACCTTCCTATTCCCCGAGCCCGGTTGTCAACTAAGCTCGATTAGCCATTCCAGTTACATCTAATTTTCTATATAACTCCAAATAATTAGAAATCTATGGATCTCTAATTTAAACCAAAGTAGTGTTAGCCTAGTGGTAAGGCTTGGGCACTACATAGTGGTGAACCCGAGTTCAAGCCCTGAGGGACGCATTCTGGAGGTACAGGGGCTTCGACTCCGGGCTGCATGCTTTAGCAGTCAGGCTTCGGCCCAAAATTGTCGAGGATTAGTCTATGCCCAATGTGGTCTGGGATACCTCTTCCAAAAAAAAACAAAAAAAAAAACAAAAGAAACCCATACATAAAATACATTATGAAAACGGAGTGTTACATCATATCAGCGAGACATTAGCTTTCCACTATCTTATCCAACTCAACTCAATTCATCCGCAATGGTTTACCCAATCAACCCATACATTTGATAATTAATAAGAAAAAAGAAAAAGAAAATAAGAGAGAGAACCACAAGGTGTGGCGTAGTGGTAAGTTTCTAAAGGGTGATAGCTCCCACCTGGGGTTCAAATCTATGTGTACACAATTGGTGGCTACCAAGTATTAATCCTAGGGGAACATGTTTAGCTCTCGGTAAAATTTGCCAATAATGTAGTCTAGCCAAGGTCCAGGTGAACCTTCCAAAAAAAAAAAGAGATAGAGACAAACAAGAGAAAGAAAGGATGTGAGGAGGGTAGGGTGAGGTGAGGTGAGGTGGGTGTCATCTAAGCCATTGGCAAAGTCAACCCGACGGGAGCACGACGTGTTGCCGATGCTACCCAACCGAGCCGAAGCCACCCGATGGCAATCGGGCTCTCCATTAAGGATGGTCTGAAGGCTAATTCTGTTGGTGTACTATCGGTTCTAAGTTTTGTGATAATAAAATTTATGTCGTTAAAAAAAACTAAAATACATTAAAATACGTTTTAATTTTAATAAATTACAACATTATAATCGTTTCGTTGATATCTTCGGAATGAGTCCAATTTTGAATATTTTTTAATTTAATCATCTTATTATATATAGTAAATTTGTTTAATATAATGAAATCTATACATATATTAAAAGAAAGTTTTTGCTGATGTCATTAAAATGAAATTGAACCATTCTATTGGCCAATTAAAGAAAAGATTTCAATTGATGATGTCATCATGTGTTAATCTATTAATTTCAAATTTATAATTTACATTTTATATCCTTATAATTATTTGATTAAATTACTTTTTATCCCTTAGTTTTTCATTTTATATCCTTATTATATTAACATAAATAATATATATATATATATATATGTATGAACTAAAATGTATTAAAAATTTTGTTTTTTCTTTTCAGCAAGTTACACCATCATAATCGTCCTTTAAAATAAGTCTAATATTAAATATTTTTTTTAATTTAATTATATTATTAAATATTAAAAATAGATATAAATTAATTTGTTTGGATTTTATTACATTCTGACTTTACACTTTATATCCTTAACTATCTATTCAAATTTCATTTTCAGTTTTGTAAGTTACATTTAATACTCATATAGTTATTATCTGTGAACTTTATAATATAAATGTCTATTCCTATTACAAATTAAAACAATATATTTAAATAACACGTGTATTACACGGGCCATTAACTAGTTGTATATTATATAATTCTTTTTTGGTGAAATTATTTTGTATTTTATGTTTTTCACATGAAAATGAAATATTCTCATGTATATTATGATGGAATCATTTTATTATTTTTCTTACTTTAATGAAATGTTTTCATTTTTACATGAAAAATATAAGTATATAAAACATTTTTATTAAGAAAAGAATCATATAATTAAATTAATAGATTTGAAATAAAGTAAAACTATCACTTCGGCTCATTTAAAGGAGTTCAGGGTAGTTTTTTTTCAAAAAAAAAAAAAATCAATTAAATAATAAGTTATCTTGACAATTCAACAAAAAATTGGTGGGCACGAATGAATACTGTCTAATTGCTACAATAACATATAGAGGGAGGTTTATACAAGAACAACCTCATTTGTAGGAATAAAGGAATTATTTGTAGGAATAAAGGAATTACTTTCCACCACTAGTTTCAACTAAATAATACCTATTATATTGAATGACATATTAGTAATTATAGGTACTTTACACCCACTTTCCATCTAGGGGTATTTACTTTAGGGGTAAAATAGGTATACAATATATTGTAAAATATTGGTTTGAAAAATTCACTATTCACTGATATATGATGGTTCCACTATTAATTGACATATGTAATCTTAGTTTGAAAAATGCATTATTCATTGACAATAATAATTAATACAAAATCATGTGTGATAATGTTTGCATATTTAGCATTTTAATCATGTGTGATTATCGTTTGTATAAAATCATATATGATTCTACATTTACATTTGTACAAAATCACATATAATTTTACATTAACATTTCTAAAAAATCATATATAATACTGAAATCATATGTGATTTTTTTAACATACAAGGTATTGTAATTTATCATGATCTTATATTTATTTAAATAGTTAAAACAATTAAGCTCTATTTTAATTCATAAAAATTAGCGGGAGTTTGAATTTTGTAAAAAAAATTGTGAGATCTTAATGTTATATTTATTAAACATATTCAATATTTAAGATGTGTGAATATCATTTGTATAAAATCATATATGATTTTACATCTACATTTGTACAAAATCACATATGATTTTACATTAACATATATATGATCATAAATCATATGTGATTTTGTTTATATATTTGGTATTGTAGTAATCTTTTTAAAGCTATTTTTAAAAATAAAAAACCTTTTCGATTTTTAAAGTTTAAAAATAATGGACTTTTTTTTAAAGATATTTCATATTTGTAAAACATAATAAACTTCCTTAAAGATATTTCATAGAGAATTTTTTGAAAATACTAAACTTTCAATTATTTAATATCTATATGATACTGATTTTGATTTCTATATGAATTTGAAATGATTGAGTTTTATTTGAATTATTGAAAAAAATGAGGGAAATCAATTTTGGTAACATATTTTATGTTTAAAAGTACAATCATATATAAAACAATGTATGAATAGTGTATTGTAAAAAGTAATTCTTTCCTAAAATACCCTTTATGCAAATAAACTAATATTGATTTATTTTTTGGGTTACTAAATAAAGATATGTGGCTACTATGTATTCCTTTGTTATTGCAAATTGAATTTGTTCTTGTATGAACCTCCCTCATAACATATATTCATCGAACTAGTGATAATCGTTGATTAATATTCGATTGTTAAATACCATGGAAAATGAAAACCAACATCAGATTATATCGACTTTTCTTAAAAGAATTCTAAACTCAAGTTGGGAAGAAAAAAAAACATAAGCAGCCTCGAATTTGATGTCAACTTGTTACCAAAAAATCTAAAATATCTGGATTTAAATCAAATGAGATGAAGATGTGTCCGATGGAAAGTGAGCGAAGAACAAATCTTGGAGCGTTTAAAACAACGCAAAGTTATATTTAACAAACTAGTTGATAAGCTACGTACCATTGAGTATTCTGATCATTGCCCTATTACTTTATTTTGCCTTTCCAAAAATTTGGCCCTATCCCTTTTAGAATCTTTAATCATTGGCTTCTGCATGATGATCTTTGTGGAATATTGTCAATTTTACTTGGAACACTAATATGTTAGGGAGTAGTATGGAGGAAAATCTGATTTTGAAACATTTGAATGCCCATATCTTCTTGACGGATTGTGTAATATAACTTATCGAATTTGATATTTTGACCACATGCCTGGGTTACACGATTTCAAATTATAGGAATAATCCGACAATGGAACAATCTCTTACCGTAAGCCACATATCTTGGGGCGCGACACCAATGGCGGAGTCACCTTGTAATCAGAAGAAGCAGCTGCTTCCCTTGGTAGTTTCTATGTATATTATGTGTAGTGTTAAGACCATAATGAATAGGGGAAAATCCGTGGAAAATGATGATGATGATGATGAATAGTCTATAATACGATTAACGCAACTTTTAGACTGGCCCTTTGTTGAAAAATCATTTCAATGCTTACATTCCATTGACGTCAACACATGTACATGGTATCTTCAAAATATGCAAAATGAAGCAAAATGGTTCATTTACCAAAATGTTTACCTGGTAAGATTTAACGATATAAGTTACTTTATCGAATAAAACTCTAGTAAATCAAAATGGTGTTGTATGCAATAATGTACCTGGTAAGAGTTATCACCAACATGTAAGACTCTCGATCATTATCTTTCCTCTTACCGGGTAAGTCGGTCATGTTTATGCTTAACAAGTAAGGTAACTAAATCAGTAAATGCTTATCAGTGTTTAGTAAAAGGCCCCTAAATCCAACCTTTATGTTCATCCGGTAAGTGTATGCATTTAAGTGGAAACACCCTTGAGATGGTTGTACGTTTAATTTTTCTAGTGTTTTTGCTCTTCAAAAGGTCATGACTCATGAGTTTGGCAACGGTGAACCCCTTGAATCAAATACTAGCTCGTTGTCGAAGTTCCGATAAGCCTTTTTCTATGCTATTTTATATGATATGTGTTTGATAATAAATTTGGACCATGTGAATTATTTGCATGTCTCAATAAGCTTGTGGCTAAAGTGATTTCTATATTACAATTTTTTTTTGGTTTTGGAACCCAAAACTGAAAACCAAATGGTTTGGTTTTGGTTTTTCTAAAAACCGCAATTTTCGGTTTGGTTTCAATTTTACTTCAAAACCGAACCAACCCGAACCGAGCACATATGTCCTCTTACACAAATTTAATGACTTTAATATGTATGAATTAACTAAAGTTATCTTAGAATCTTGTGGCCAGACTTAGTCTTAGACGGTTGAATTTTCAATTTATGTTATATATTCCTAGATGAACCTTTAAAAAAAAAATTATATTAGAAATATGTAAATGGAGGTAAGCGAATACTTTGAATGTAAAAATAAAAAGCAAATTTGTTCTTCAAACTATTTATTTTATTAAAATCAAAAATTGGAAAGTGGCGGCAGTGAATTTAAACAAAATTAAAAAAAGTAAGAAAACCGCGATAATCCTCAAATCTCCACCATCCATTACCTTCCCTTGTCCGTAACCATCATCCAACGACCAAAACCATCGCCACGTCATCAATCCGTGTGACAACTCCAACAACCAATAACAACCCACTCACCTACCCTATATAACCACTCCCCAAAACTTCCTTCTATCCTCAAAACACAATCCCTAAAATTTCCCCCAATTTTCAAACCCTAGAAAACCCGATCCCTAATCTCCCCTCGAAATCATCATCAATGGCGCCAAAGGCAGAGAAGAAGCCCGCCGAGAAGAAGCCGGTGGAGGAGAAGAAAACTCCGGCCGCCGAGAAGGCGCCGGCGGAGAAGAAGCCGAAGGCCGGGAAGAAGCTCCCGAAGGAGGCCGGCGGCGCCGGCGCCGGAGACAAGAAGAAGAAGAGAACGAAGAAGAGCGTGGAGACGTACAAGATCTACATCTTCAAGGTGTTGAAGCAGGTTCATCCAGATATCGGAATCTCGAGCAAGGCCATGGGGATCATGAACAGTTTCATCAACGATATCTTCGAGAAGCTCGCGCAGGAGAGCTCGAGGCTCGCCAGGTACAACAAGAAGCCGACGATCACGTCTCGGGAGATCCAGACCGCCGTGAGACTTGTTCTTCCCGGAGAATTGGCTAAGCATGCCGTTTCTGAAGGTACCAAGGCGGTTACGAAATTCACGAGCTCTTGAAGAAATTGTGATCTGGTAATCGTTTGTGATCGTGATGATATGTGTTAGGGTTAGGTTTTCATATTGTATGTTTGATTTCGAATTAGGTATGTTAAATTGTGTTTTCGTTGATTTTGGAGTTTTGTTAGGGTTAGTGAAATTGATGTTTTGGGGATCTGGAATTGGTTGATTCGAATTGTGGATTCTGAAACATATATATGTGATATATTTGTGATTTTTGCTTTAAAGTGTCTTTGGCTGCTTGTTTGATTTCAATTTCTTTTTTCTAATTTTGATTTGCATTGATGGAATTTGGGGTTGATATTGTATTGAAGAAGATAAATATGCCTTTTGGAAATGATTCTGTTTTGAAGAGGTATTGTTGCAACCAACCTGGGTGGTTTGGTTATGGAGGAAGAATATATTCTGATTACTTCTTTTTCTTCCTTTTTGAAAAGGAGATGTCATATAAAATCTACAACTTTTATATTAAATTTAAGGAACTTCAGTGATGATGATTGAGGAATTGGGTGGATTGTGAGATCATATCTAAAAACAGAGAGGATGGAGGTTTTGATTCTTTTTTGCTACAATAGATTGTTTAACAATAGAAAGTTAAATAAGGGGGTGTTTGGTAGTGTTTATGATCAAAAGTGCTTGTCAACTTTTTTAAGAAGTTAAAAAGTTTTGGCTTGTCAAAAAATAGCTTAGAGCTTGTTGGGAAATCTATAAGCACCTTACCTCTAACACTTTAAAATAGCTTATTGCTTTGTATATTTAGTTTAATGGTGTATAGCTTAGTTGGTAATAGTTGAGGGTAGTGTTTGTCAAAAATCAAATGATCTTGGGTTCGATCCCGGATTCCCGGGTGCGTCATAACTGCCATGGTTGAGTTAGTTAGATGTTCCCTTATGTTGGTGCTATCCAAAATCCTATATATTTAGGTTTTATTTTCTCTTTTATCGAGAAACATTGCCATGGTTGAGTTAGTTAGATGTTCCCTTAGGCCATCCGCGGCCGGGCTGCAAGGGTGGCTGCACCGGCCCCTTGCAGCCGGTAACACCGCCGCGGACCAGCGGTGAGGCAGCTGTGAACCGATGGAGCTGTGAGCTGATGCAGGCGGTAAACACACACACACATGTATATACATACATAATATATATATATTTTATTATTTAAACTATACAGGTGGTATGAGTGGTACGGGTGTGGGTGAATGGTATGGTAATGGTAAGGTAGTGGTAAAGCTGATGTGGCGCTGAGGTGGCAGCCTATGCAGGTGGTATGGGTGGTACGGCTGTGGATGGCCTTAGAGCATCCGCAGCGCAAGGGTTCATGGCCACGTCAGCATATTGAAGAACCGGTGTAAAGGAGAAGCTGCCGCTGCGAGAAAGCGGTTTCTTGCCACATAAGAGAACCGCTCCTTCCTGCAGAACCGCTTCATGCTTGAAAATGGTGGAGACCCACCATTGCAAATGGAATACAAAAGCATTATTCTATTGTTATTTTAATTGTTATTATATTAAACAAATAATTAAATATTATATCATAATAATAACAATACAACAATTCACGGTTATTAATTTAATATATAATTTTTTTTGTCATTCTTGGTTTTAGGTTACCTAAATTATTGTTATTTAAATTTTATTTTATCTAAAATTTATTTTTGGGCCATATCATTTTTAGTTTCCAAATTAATTTTTACAATATTTTAGTTATGAACTTTTTAGTTATTATATTTTTGAGTAAACTACTATTTTCGTCCCTATGGTTTGGCATTTATAACTATTTTCGTCCCTATGGTTTAAAAACTGCTTTTATTGTCCCTATGGTTTGTATATGTTTCTATTTTCGTTCCTCAAGCCAATGACATTTAAAAACAGCCGTTAAACCCTCCTATGTCCCCACCATGTGAGGGGCAATTTTGTCCTTTCAGATTTCTTTGACCTTTTCACTTTCTTTATGTTTGACCTTTTGTACCTTTCTTCCATTTTATCTAACTTTGTTTAGTGTTCACTGTTCAGTGTTCACAACCTTCCTATGTTTTACCCAACAAGACATGCAGCAGCAATAAGTAATAACAACCAACTCAACCATTTTAACTCTACTATAGACACTAAACTAAAATAAAGTAAAATAAAACCGTAGAATTACAAGAAGTAATCCAGCATTCCAGCCGCAAAACTCCGGAACATAAGCCACAATTACCCCGATTCTGCTGCTGTTAGGAGCCAAGAAAATTAATACCCGGTTGTTGATTTCCACCAGCCTCACAACTGCAGAAAAAACAGCTTGACGACCCACTGCAGAACGTGCAAAATTTGTTGTACTTATCGTCATCCAACTGTCTCCGAATTCCATCGACTCTTAGGAAAACGTGTTTTGAATCCCGAAACCACTACCTGCAGAAGTAGACATCAACATCGATTGAAGTTGCCGCATAAATCATAACCACATGTTGGGTTTTTTTAGGCCGATGTTATTTCCGACTGCCTTCATGATCAAATAAGTGATTACTACTAAGCTGCCTCAGTACCACTACTGAATATGTCTGCCACCCACACCACTCTCGTGTTCACCCGGCTCCCTGATTCGCATTGGTCAACCACCAAACCCGATACCCAAGCTAGTCTCCGATTTTGTGAACGATCGAACACATACATCATTCGTTGATAGTTGCAGAAAGCCGAAACCTAAACATTTCCAGAAAAGCAGGAAGCAAGACAAGAACTCAAAGTTGAAACCGGAGTGAGCTAACAGCAGTAAGTAGAAACACAAAAAAACATGGTTTTTTTGAATTGACAGGTAAACTCACGCACACGTTCCCGCGGTATCCGTGATCCATTCGGGGACTAAGCCACGTCTGTCTCAAAAACATGTTACTTCTTGTATATCATAGGTTTGTCATTTCTATGATTTTTAACTCATTTTATTCACTTGTATTTTTATTAAAACTTTGTTCTCTCTTTTTTTAGTTTTTTTTGTTCTCTCTTTGATATCATTCAGGTTCTGTGTGGTTCATTCTGTCGCTAAAAAGAAAGATGTACATGTATGAGTTTGGCCAATAAGTGTGGACACACATACACATGAACCTTATTGTGGTTTTCACCCAGTAGCCTTACATTTCATTACTTTATTCATACAAAACAATCTTGTATGCTTTATAGCTCTCTTTTTTTAAATTAATTCCAGCTGTTGCTGGCTATCTTTTTTTTTTTTAAGTAATTCAAAAGCCAATTGAGAAATATTTCAGCTTTCACGAGTTTGAACATGATCTAATTGTGATGCGGGTTTCTTCTGCATCACTTATCAATGATATTGATAAGAATCATCACTCAACAGAAACCTTGATATTGATAAGTATCGTGAAGAAACTTGACGTGATTTAGGTCCTGTTGGTTTGTTAGTTCCATTATCTTTCTCAGAAGGCAACAATGGAGGTCTTGAGAAAGAAAGAGACAGAAGAAGAGAGTGTTGAGATTAAGGTGGTTGTGAACACAGTTGGGTAAAATGGAAGAAAGGTACAAAAGGTCAAACATAAAAGAAAGTGAAAAGGTCAAAAAAATCTGAAAGGACAAAATTGCCCCTCACATGGTGGGGACATAGGAGGGTTTAACGGCTGTTTTTAAATGTCATTGGCTTGAGGGACGAAAATAGAAGCATATAGAAACCATAGGGACAATAAAAGCAGTTTTTAAACCATAGGGACGAAAATAGTTATAAATATCAAACCACAAGGACGAAAATAGTAGTTTACTCTATATTTTTTATAACAACTAATTTTTAACAATTATAGTTTTTATTATTATAGTTTTTATTAAAATATCGTGAACCGGTTTATGATTGAGAGTAAAAGGTTTATAAAATGAGTAGGAAAGAGAAAAGTGATGTGGCAGAAAGAGAAAGTTGATGTGGCAGTGTCATGAACCTCTGAAAAGGTTGATGACTGCAGATGCTCTTATGTTGGTGCTATCCAAAATCCTATATATTTAGGTTTTATTTTCTCTTTTATCGAGAAACATTATTTTGTGTTTCTGATTTTCAGCTTTAGATTTATTTATCTTTTGTCGTTTTAAAGTTTGAAGACCTTATTGGAACAAGGGTTTCTTTTGTATAGAGATAATGAAGCAACGAATAAACATATATTAAATCTTTATTTATGGATTAAATTGTGAAAAATTATATAGATTTTTTGCCTGAATGGATAAATTGTGCTATCACTTAAACAAATTGGGTTACCTTCGTCAACAATCTCATAGATCTAGGGTTCAAGGCTTGAATAACAGGAAAGCCTGAAATTTAAAGTAGGGGGTTTCATGTTTCATATGTTTTACTTTGTTGAAAAAGTTATATATGAAAACAACTTATAGTGAATTAAGTCTTATAGTGAAAAAGTTATATATGAAAACAACTTATAGTGAATTAAGTCTTATCATTTGGGGTTTTCGATCAAATTTGTAACCTCTTAAAATGTAATGGAAATGATTTTAGGTTATAATTATTAGAAAACCTTTTCAAGTTAAAGCTCAGAGTTGGATCCAATGTCAATTAAAACCAATGTACATAAACACCATTGTCCATTGGTGTTTATTTGAAAGCAAACATGTTTTATTTATTGGTAGTCTACATGAGAACATGCTTGATGCCTCCATCGACTGTTAGCCTAAAAGGCTAACACCCAAGATCTAGTTTATGTATAATAGAAAGAAAAGAAATATCAAAACATAAGTAGCCTAGTGATCGGTAACATTCTTGGGAGGGACAGTGGATGACATCCCTGTCTATCCGAGTTCGATTCATGGGGTGAGCATCTGGCGATACTTAACCATGGATTGACTTTTTGGTCAGTCCATGGTCGTTGAGGATTAGTCGGGTTGTGTGGATCCCCGATACTTCTTTGACTTTGAAGGCATCGACGAGACGAATAAAATGGTTCAACTTAACAAAATGAAAACGCATTCTTTTAATTCATTTTAGTTACAATTATATGTTTTAATATTATTAACATTAAAATGAAAAATAATAAATTAAAAAGTATAAAGTAAATAAAATAAGAAAGTATAATGGCTATATATATAGAGAGGGGGAAAATATATCAAATTTGAAAATTGAATGTTAATATTGATTTTGTTCGTGGTAGTTTGGATTGTTAATATGATCTACAATGGTGGAACCTTCAAAAACCTTACTTAAGATATTTTTTTTCTTCTCACATTATTGTTCTCTCAACAAACTAAGAACTTTCTTAAAACTCAACAAGGGAAATTCTCACAAAAACCTCGCTTCCTTTTTCTTATTTAAAATATTATTTTTATTTATGTAAACTATTATATAATAGAAAAAAAAGAAACTATTAAAAGAACCTGAGTTCTTGTTCAAACACTTAATTCCAATAAAAACATGTGATTAAACAAAAACCTCTTTTTAACAATGCAGATTCTTATAAAATCCCAAGAAAAACTTTAAAAAAAACCTCCATTATGATGCTATAAGGCATCTTCCTGAATCCAAATGAACTTGCTGGTAGGGGAAATGGTTTCTGTAATCATATATCTCCCTTTGTTTTTAAATTATTTATTTAAATTTCATTTCTATTTATTTTGTAAAAAGTAAAAATACAAGGGAATCCAAAAAAGCTGCATTAGAGTAATTTACGGAGAAATGGAGAATAGATGGATGGATGATGGGTCCCTTGCCTTTGTAATTTTTTTTTATAATACATATATAGAGAAAGGTTCAAATGAGAAACACACAATTTAAGAGAACTCGATAAGCAATTTCAGCCATTCATTTAGTCAATAAAAGCGGTTTTGACTTGTTCCGCCACTTTAATAATCACTACCCCTCCCATGAATTGCGTCAATCCTCCATGATCATGTCCACTATAACCAAAGATGAGTGACTGAGATTACTCCCCACGTTTTCTTAATTGATATGTTTCTTGTTGGGTTGAGAGCCTTACAAAGCACTCAAAGACGTACCAAACTATAATAAGGATTTGCAAGAAAATAATAAAGAAGTAAAAACAGAAGCAGTGAACAAGTTGCTGCAAAGACTTCCATTTCATCTTTCAAAAGAAAAAGACTATATATAAATAGCCTTACCTACAACCTATGGAAAAGAAAACTAACACCCCACTAACTTAACTTAAAACTAGGCACATGGAATACTCTCTACCTATCGTGCACTACATGGAAGAAACCAACTTCATTTACCAAATCAAACTAAATAAACTAATAATTAAAAGACGTAACTAGTTTAATAATAAGCAAGCTAATATACTAACTCAAATCAAGATTACATCCAACAATTAACCTTCCTCTGCGCAAGTGTGTGTCAGTGTGTGTATATATACACGACCTAGTCAAGGAGTCAGTCCCACCGAAAGAAAGCAGGAAATTTTGCATGATGTTGCTCTTGCCTTTTCTCTTACTTTTACCTTTGCCATCTTTCACTCTCTCCCTTCCCCTTTGTCGCAATTCATGTGGCAGTATTCACATTGACTACCCTTTCGCGATCGACGATGGTTGCGGTTCACCTCTCTACCGGAACATGCTCAATTGTTCCACCGCAACCGCAACCGCCACCTTCGCACCTCCCAACGCGTCCGCGTCCGCATCCGCATCCGCATCCACATCGACATCAGTCGCGAGTAGTAGTACCGATCTCTTTTTCGAGACTCCCTCGGGCTCCTACAAGGTAGAGGCCATCGACTACGACTCCAAGACCCTTACCGTCTACGACCCCTCCATGTCCACGTGCACCATCCTCCAACCCCATCACGACTTCCTCATGTCCGACCTCCAGTTGGCCGTCATCCCTCCTTCTCCTCGTACCGTCTTCGCCCTCGTCAACTGCTCTCTCGACTCCCCCGTGCTCAACCGTTACAAGTCCCTCTGCTTCGACAACTACCACTCGTGCGACGACCTGTATGCCTCGTGCACCTCCTTCAAGATCTTTCAGATGCTCTCCAACAACACTCCTCCCTGCTGCTTCACCTCTTACACCACCCTCAGGTATTGGCGAATCTAGAATAAAAAATTGCGTGGTTCCCTAGGTATTGGTTGACACGGGCATATAAGTCATGTTATACTGTTACTGAAAAAAAATAAAAGCATAAACTATACTTTTGTTGGGTCGATCAATCGGGTCATTAAAATTAAAAATCAAAAGTATACTATTAAAGATCTTACCATTGTACTCGACGACGAGGTCTTATACCTTGAAATATTTCCATAATTGTATCATTACTAATTCGTTCTAAAAGAACTTTTTTTTTTCTTATCTTTATTGGGTATTTGGGTTCTTTTTCTTAAAATATTAGATTATTGGGTATTTGGATTCTTTTTCTTAAAAAAATCAGATTATTCGATATTTGGGTCAGTCTTAAAATTGTTGGGTCTTAAAAGCTAATAAACAAAAATAATAATAAAATTTGGAGTGAAAAAAGAATCAAACACGTACCAGACCATTTATATATAGCATGAGGTGTTATCTAACACAACACCGAAGCCTTAGTTACCTTTGAGCTTCTAAACAAAATTTTAAGGTAGTTCCTCAAAACTTTTTAAGGTAAGTCCCCAAAAAAGTTCTACACAGACAACTTAAATTCGCCCTTGCCCTCAGGTTTATGAGCATCAACATACTAGATTGCACGCATTTTACCAGCTTCTATGATGCCGATAAGGTGAACAAGCCGTTGGATTGGTCCTACGGTATAAAGCTCTCGTACGGTTTCCCGGATACAGGCTGTGACGGGTGTCGGAGATCCGGTGGGACTTGTGGCTTTGATGTCGAAACACAAGGACCGCTCTGCATTTGCTCTTCCACCCTCAACTCCACAAGAGAATGTGGTTGGTATCTACCTTACCTTCCCCATTAGTTTGATTATGTTTCAATATATACAAAACAACATTATTTTTTTAAAAAATAAAAATAAGGATTTAGATTTGTTAATTATCCATTTTAAATGAATCTTTGAAGATTGGTTGTATTGTGTTTTGAGGTTTATTTTGTATGGAATTGTAGGTGCAGGTACAGTAGGAGACAGAGAAGGGGGTGGGAAACAATTGGTGGTTCCATTTGTAACTCTAATAATCACTACTTCTATTGCTATTGCTATTTCTTTCTTGTGATTAAGCATCAAAGCTTTTTGCAAGAAGCATTTCCATCTCCAAATCCTTGTATTAATAGACTACTTCTGTTTATTTATTACTGTTATCTTCTTCTTCTTGATGTATATTCAACTGTCAATCATAACACATTCAGGCATGATGTGTGTGTGCGTGTATATATGTATATATATATATATATAGAGATAGATAGTGGATCATACGAGAACACTATCTATTTACAAGAATACGAGAACCAACAAAATCAAACATGATTTTGCATTAAATTTCGAAAAAAGCCACGTGGATGACTTTGACAGCAAATTGCAAAGTCCCACAATACATATATGATTTTGCTGGTTCTTGTGTTTTTTTTTTTATTTTATTTTATTGTTCTCGTTTGAACCCACCCCTATACACATACATATATATATATATATATATATATATACACACACTGCTCGTGGGCTTTAGGATGACAACTACCAATAATAATGCTTTGGTTGGATCCTATAAACTAGCATCTATAAAACACTCTTTTAGTACGTCTTTTTATTTTGAGCGCTATACAAACTTAACTTTGTTGTAGCATAAGTACCTAAAAAAGATCCTCAAATTTGCATATTCAAGTTACAAACCCATCAACAAGTCACGTCCATAATCTTCTACTTCACAAAAAGGAAACATATATAATGAGCACACGAATCGTAAAAATAAGAAACACAAAGAGCATTTTGTGGTTGAAACTTGAAAATAAAACGTTAAATCTTCATATACTATAAATGAATCTTATGTGTCTTCGAAAATATATGGTAGTTGTTATTCACAAATTTATATGTATCCAATTTTGAAAACTACTATAAGACTATCAGTATCCAATCCTCTCAATCCTTCCAACCCCGCTTCCACATCAGCTTTTTTCCAACCCCACAATTAACCCTCTATAACCCTCTCTAATTAGTACCCAACCCTCACACACACACACACCATAGACACACACAACACATACACAAATTAAGCCATGTGTGGAAACCGCCGGTGACCAAAACCCACCAAACCCGTCATCCTCGTAGCCGAACTTGCTGAAGGTGCTGAAGCCGTCGGTTCCCAACCCGCTGAACCTCAGCCCCCATTAGGCTACACGCACCCAACCCACTGAACCCACTCAACCCACTCACTTTTTTAATGCCACATCAGCTGCCACATCAGCTTCTAGTCAACCCTCTCTTTACCCTCCCATAACCCTCTACAACACACACCCAACCCTCTCAACCCTCTCACACACAACATACACAACACACACAACACACACACAACACACACAAAAGAAGTAAAGCGGGTTGGAGAAGCCGACGAAGCCCCAACCCGCCGGCTTCCTTCCCCCGTGCACCCAAGCCGTTCGGAACCGCCGGGCTCGGCGGGTTTACCCGCTGCCAAGCCACACAACCGCTGCGTGTAGCCTTACGCATGGCCTAATGCCCTGGAGTTTCAAAATTTGTCGGAAAACTACAGTAACTAGCAAAACAAGCCGACCCATTCATTGGATCCGACCCGTATCTTATGACCCATGGTATAAAAACCCAACTAACCCGGATTTTCCCATTCAAATCATTTCCATATCTTTCTGTGAACCCGATTGAAACCCTAAACTTTTCTTCTCTCTGGATTCCACTCTCACGAGGGCGATTTCTCCATTATCATCGAAGAATCAGAAAGCATCAACGAACAATCATTTCTACTGGTTTTGCTTCTATTCATTACCAGTTTCTTTCTGGTTTCTGTAATCTGTATGTTAGTTAGGGTTCTAACACATGGTCCACTGCTATAACGATTGCAATACAAGTTAACTAATAGTAATGAATTCACTAAATTAATCACTAACAGAACTATACAAAAGGTTGCAAATTCATTGCATTACCTGATTAATGATATTTGCAATGCCTGAACTAGAACTCAAATCATCATCAACATTGCTAGCTTATCGAAATGCTAGTTGGAGTAGCGTTTAGCTTTTTGTAGCTCTTACCAATTATACCCTTATTAATATTAATTATTATGCCCAAGATATCCTTTTTTGGTCATTTTACATACTCATAAGCTAGCTTATCAGTCAACAGCTAGCTTGTCGGTTACGGGCTAGCTTATCTGCTAGTTTGCCAACCATAGCCTAAGTATTGCACTAGTTTTGAGTGAGTTTTGAAGCTTTGAAAACTAAGATTTCTAATATTAGAATGTTGCTGATTGCTTGGCATAAAGGAAGATGGCAGAAGCCATGGTTGGTACTTCGCTTGATCGTTCTTTTTTTCCGATCATGGCTTCAAAATTTCACCAAAAGGAATTATTTATTAGAAGTTTGAAATGTAAGGATGTTACATGAATCTAAACTAAAACAAAAAATCTGTTAATTGTCCAATTCAGTTGATTAAATACAAAAATATTGATTTGATTAACCCAAAAATCGATGCATTTGATCAAATTATTTTGGCTTGACAACATGAACCCTTCATGGATCCTCCTATCACATGTACGAAAATAAAATCCCCATTTTTACAATTTTGAGGTATCAATTTTTTCCAAGAGTCTGTTTTAGCAAATAGCAACATAATGGCAAATTTCTTGTATTTTTTGACACCTAATTTTTTACACTGTACCTCAGACTGAGGAAGCAAAGCAGAAAGGATTTGGTGGTTTTAGATTCCATAATGGCAAAGAGACTGCTTGGATCTCAACTATTTGTGAGCAGTAATCTATCCTCAATCTTTGGTAACCTTAGTTTTCCCAAGTTTCCCCCCTTCTTTTCGAGTAATTGAAGATTACGTTATGTAGGATTGTCGTTTTACACTACACCTAAGGAGTTGAAGAGGTTGTTTTCACCTTTTGGTGAAATCATTGAAGGTATATCATTGATGGTTTTAGTTTGTCAAATCAAATGTTGGTTCATCAACTTTACAGGTTCTTGCCCTTGGTAATTATCATTGTGACCATATATTTAATTTTTATCTTTTCAGCTCGACTTGTTGTCGATCCAAGAACTCAGAGGCCTAAGGGGTTCGGTTTTGTTACATTTGAATCAGATATTGATGCCCAGAATGCATTAAAAGCTATGAACGGAAAGGTATTTTCGATCTTTTAGGTTATCTTTATTTCTGGGAATGAATCGGAACCATTCAAGAACCTATTTGAGTCAGTGATATCAAGAATGAACTCTAGGGTTTATAGCTTTGTGTCGTTTAACTTTTCATTGTCTGTGCTGCATGTATATGATGTGAAGAAATATATGAGTTATCATCTTTCCATATACAAGGCCACAAGGGTTATGATAATGAACCTATAAAATGGGAACCGAAATAAGAAGAAAATGATGTAAACCGAAGAAATTTTTATGGACGATCAAATTTTCAAATCTTAATTGTAATGAAAGAGTATTAGTTTCAAAAGAATGTTAGAAGATACTTTTTCAATGATCATTATGCATCCTAATCTTATCATTTAACAACCTGTTGGAACAGTGAGTGTCCAACAGTGATCAGTTTATTAAAATGTTAAATCATCATAGTGACGTTCTGTGCTCTTTCACATTACAAATGACAGCACTCTTTCGTTTCATAGATTTGAAACAATTTCATCTTTTCTGGTTACAATTTGATGCCTAGAATCTACTCTTGAAATATGTAAATGGGAATTGGGTGATCTAGAATGCCCGTAAAGTTCTATAAGTTGGAATTTATTGCATGTGAGAAGGGTAGTTTGGGTTACTATAGAATAATCATGCCATGTCAATGTTTTTCTTATGTTTCTATGAGGGTTATAAATAAGAAAGGGAGGGAAAGCAGTGGCGCTATGGATATTCTAGAAAAATTGCTGAAAGTTGGGAGAGAGAACTAGTCTGTCGTAAGTTGGGCTCTTTTGTACAAATTTCAAATTGCAATCCTATTTTGGTGGAGAATTTTGATGGCACATCAAATTGGTATGTTGAGATCATGGTGATGATTCGTACAATGGCATCATGTGTGGACGAGACTGGATGGAGTATAGGCACGCTTTAGGTGGAGGTTGCATTGCATCCCTTAAAAATATGTCCAAATGACGATGACACAATTAGAGTGTTCAAACAAGTAACAGGTCGAATAATCCAACACCACCCCAAACAGAAAAGCTCGAAGTTATTACACCGAGGTAGAAATTGAAGGATATGCAAAGGGGGTTTGTTTATTGAGGGTTGATTTTGTGCCTTTATGATAAGAAAATTGGAGATCCTGATTTTCATTGCAATAGATCCGGAAGGCTAGGTTTAGAGGGCATTGGGCAGAATGATACTCCGTGTAGGTTTAGGGAGGCCATGGAGATAGCTTCCAAGGTTAAGGAGAAGAATAAAGGGGTGAGTTGTAGTAGATATTTGGGATCATGGAATGTCAAGGGGCTGTTAACCAAATTCTTAGCGGGTAAGCGATTATCGGCAAGCGGTTCACATTCAATTACCTTACCGTATAACATCTTTTACCACGAAAATGGATTGTTGGTAACAGTTTATCCCGGTAAGCGATCATTCAAGTAAACATAAGATTGATCTTCAAATTCCATCTTGAATTATAGAGAAATGCTATACATAGAGATTGATGCACTTTCTGTCTCTAAATGAACTAGTTACTTCTCAATCTTTCTAACACTAACTACAAAATCTATTTATATGGTAAGACACATATTAACTAACACATCTAAAAAATTACATGTTTAACTTAGACATTAGCTTGACAACTTTGGCGGTGGCTTCCTTCTTCGACTTTGGACGTCTATCTTTGACGTCATCATTGTCTTCTCATCATGTGAAATCGGATACAATAATATATTGGACCTAACGCTTTTGGTTGTATATTTTTCTTACATTTTAATTCCGTCACCAGTTCTGGATTCTAATACTTTTTTGTTTGAACCCGCATGACTAATTGCATCTTGGTAATGTTTTGGTTTACAAATTTTACCCTCATGTGCAGATTGTCAATGGAGGATTGATTTTTGTTGAAGTTGCCAAGACAAGAACATCTACAAATGATGGCAACATTCCTAAATAAACATCATTTTCTTGATATTGTATGCATTAATTAAAGTTCTTTAATTTAAACAACAACATACTATGGTTATGGTTATATTTAATGAATAATTAATTTAGGACGTAACCAAAAGCAAAATTTTTATTACAAAATTAATTTTTAATTTACATGATCAGGACTGCTACACACTTTTAAATCCATATTTGACTAATTATACAAATGTTAGGTACACCAATACTTGATAACATATATAACATTGTCTTTTGTTTCTTAATCTTCGCTTCAAATTATTAGAAATAGTGTTTAAATTATTAACCACTGATATTTTAATAATAGCAGGGGTTTTTTGGATTTTGTCAAGACCCACAATCATGGGTGAAAGTGATAAATTTATTTATCAGTTGATAATAAATATAATTAATTAGATAATATCTAAAATATAATTAATTAGATTAATTATAGTTAAAGATAATATTTTGATAATAATTAAAATAGTTTTTAACTAAATTATCAAGTTCTAAAAGGATTAGAATATCTAATTATATATTAGAGATAACGAATTGATAATAATTAAAATAGTTTTTAATTGGTTTATCGATCACTCCTTGTAGGATTAGGATGCCTAAGTAAGAAGTTATAAATAGGTGTCTTGGGATCAAACCCAATTACTTAATTTTTCTGTCTTCTTATTGTGACATCCTCCTTTTTCTCTCTTGAAAATTGAAAACCCCATCAAAAGGTTTTTAAGGTTTGAGCGTTCTTGATTGTTAGTATTCGATGATCTTAGGTATGAGCCATTAGAGGAATTCATACTATTGGTCATTGACATCCAAGAGGCAAGATCAAAGATTTGATTTTTCCATCGATTTCTTCAACAATCACTATCATCAAGTAAGTTTTTTGATCATTCTTTTGTAATAAAATTTCTTGAACATGAGTATCCTTAATTAAATGTTATTAATTTGTTGTTACTATAGTTTTTTAATATGTTTCAATTGGTTAAATATAATAGATTTGATTAAAACCTAACAGTATCAGAACCATTTTTGTAAAACAATATAAAAGTACCATTAAAGTGTGAAACTAATTATACGTACTTCTAACAAATTACTAAGCAGAAGTCTATACCTAATTAACGTGGAATTTTTTAAATTAATTGGATGTTTATATTCTAGAATTTGAATACGTTATTGTTAGAAATGAATAATATAAATAAAGACCAAATGAGATCACTTTTTTTTGACTTGGTATATATGCATATTTGCTTTGAAAGATTAAGCTAATTAAATATTTTCCGTGAATTTTGAAAATGAAATCAATTACATATACATATTATATATATATAGAGTCTCCTTATTTTGAAAACCATGAAATATGTGGAAACTTTGGAAACTCGTTATTGTCCGTTGATTAAATAATTGTATGGCTGAGATTGCGTTTGAAATTCAAAATTTGAAGGAGAAGGTTATGGCTGAAATTCAAAATTTGAACCCCTATTTTTAAGCTTCTAATCTCAGCCATACAATTATGGGATTATGACTTGTAAGGGTAACTAACTATTCGATTTGTACAAATGTTACCATTAAACTATTTTTTGTACTCAATAGACCATTGAACTCTTTTTTTTGTACACATAATACCATTATGACCGGGAATAGCCGGTTTTGACGTGGATCTGCACACATTATACCATTGAACTATTTTTTTGTATACATTATACCATTGAACTATTATTTTTTGTACACATTATACCATTAACCTTTGATATGTTTACAAAAAAAGTGGCAATTCCTTAAACATAGGAGTCAACCCGGTCAGGTAATCCTCTTCGTTGCTATCTGTCTCGATGGAACCCATGACGGACTCCACCGGAGAACTCAGATCCAACCCGAACCCGTAAAACCCAGTGGAAGAGCCCTTGTTGTTGTTGGTGGTGGGTTTTTCTTTTTCGAGCAAGAAGTCCATGAGTATGTCTTCGTCGTTAAGGAACTCCGGTGAAGAAATGGGTTTTAGTATGCGAAGGAGAAATGGAGAGTGGTGGTTGGAGGAAGGAGGTGGTGGCGGTGGCAGTGGTGGTGGTGGTGGTGGTGATTGTGTCTTGAAGAAGAATAAGAGAATGCCTAGTCATTGCCACCTTTTTGTAAACATATCAAAGGTTAATGGTATAACGTGTACAAAAAATAATAGTTTAATGGTTTAATGTGTACAAAAGAAATAGTTCAATGGTATAATGTGTACAGATCCACGTCAAAACCGGCTATTCCCGGTCATAATGGTATTATGTGTACAAAAAAAAGAGTTCAATGGTCTATTGAGTACAAAAAATAGTTTAATGGTAACATTTGTACAAATCGAATAGTTAGTTACCCTTACAAGTCATAAACCCTACAATTATTTAATCAACGGACAATAACAAGTTTCCAAAGTTTCCACAGATTTCATGGTTTCCAAAATAGGGTTAATTACATGGGTGTGTATCGAACTTGTCACGTTTTTTCATTGTATGTATCCAACTTTTAAAATTGTCATTGTATGTATCGAACTTGCTAAACTTTGCCATTATATGTATGTTACCTGCTTAGAAGGTAAACCGATACATACAATGGCAAAGTTTAGCAAGTTCGATACATACAATGGCAAAGTTTAGCAAGTTCGATACATACAGTGGTTACGAAAGCTAAACTTTGCCATTGTATGTATGTTGCCATTGACCGGTTACCTGCTTAGAAGGTAAACCGATACATACAATGGCAAAGTTTAGCAAGTTTGATACATACAATGGCAATTTTAAAAGTTGAGTACATACAATGAAAAAACGTGACAAGTTCGATACACACCCATGTAATTAACCCTCCAAAATAAGGAGACTATATATATATAGGGAAAGAGGGGAAAGTTCAAATGTGAACCACTTTTTGGTTGTGAACGTGAGTACAGCCGAGAGCACGCCACGTGGCAATCTGAAAAACACGCGATTAAGCTTTATGCATAAAGCTTAGTCGCACTCTGACGCGGGCGACTTAGCGTGCGGGTTAGCTTTATTCAAGCTTTACTCGGTTTGCATAATAGCTTTATGCAGTATGAATAAAGCTTAAATGAAGCTAACCCACAGGATTTATGCAAACTAAATAAAACTAAGCCGCGAAAGTCAGTTGCCACGTGGCACCCTCTCGGTTGTCCTCACGTTCACAACCAAAAAGTGGTTCACTTTTGAACCACTTTTAGTGGTTGAGGTTGGCATGTGAACATATGTAATAGTGTTTTAGTGGTAAAAATCAAAAGGCCAATAAATTAAAAATATTGTTTCAACTCAGTAACTTGAAAAGCACCTTTTAAAATAGATTTTTGATATAAAGGGTAAAGCTATTTTTGAAATGAAGTTATTTAACAAATAAGTGTACTTTTACAACATATTTACCATTTAGGTGTTGTTTAAAACATATTTGACTTATTAGTTTTTGACTTTAGGCTTTCCTTTCTCACATAGCCTCACTAAAAAACTAATTCAAACACATTTTAAAAAATTCCTTCTACTACTATCATAAGCATTTTGATCAAAAACATTTTTAGAGTTCGAAAAGCAATCTCAAACACCCTCACAATGTCTAGGACCGAGAGAGTCACAAAACCTTAGCATATAGTTGTTGGAGATACAATTTCTTTTAACGGCAAAAGCATTTTATTAAAATACTAGCGAGGAGCTAGATCAACAGAGAGTTACAGATAGAACCCATTGCTGAAGATACAATTAGCTAGCAGTAATTTCGAAATAATTAAAACTTTGAAATTAAATGTTAATTTATAAGAGATAAATAATATTTTTATTAAATATAATAAAATATTTCAACAATATAATTAACAATAGTTTGATGATAGAGAGAGAGAGAGAGAGATGACTAAGTCCATATCGTGTTATGTTAAATACATTCCAATAGCAATTAATTTGATGACCAAACACTTCTTCCTCCTTTTTCAAGCCTTCTAGCCTTCAAGTGTTAATTTGGAGCTCCTATATTTCTTCTCCTATTCTCTTTAATTAGATCATCAAGAACTAAGATGTCTTCTATCAAAGAGTTCCAACATCTTCAAATCCCACTCGACGATATAAAAGTCGCCACTAACAACTTTGGAAACGACAATTGCATTGGTCGAGGCGGGTTTGGAAAGGTCTACGGTGGGCAACTTCTAGTGTCTGGAAAATACACACCGGTCGCTATTAAGCGTTTAGATACTACATACGGGCAAGGAGCTCCTGAGTTCTGGAAGGAGATCATGATGCTTTCTCGCTACAAACATGAAAATCTTGTATCTCTCATAGGTTTTTGTGATGAGAGAGGTGAATGTATCCTCGTGTACGAGTATCTGCCTAACAAAAGCCTTGACTTGTATCTAAGTAGTAGTAATCTCTCTTGGATGCAACGCCTTCATATATGCATCGGTGCAGCACGTGGGCTACAATACCTTCATGATCCCGGCGAGACCCAACAAAGAGCCTTACACCGTGATATCAAAAGTGCCAATATATTACTGGACCAAGATTGGAATGCTAAAATCGCAGACTTGGGCCTTTCCAGGATAGGCCCGGCTAATCAACAGTACACCTTTCTTGTCTCCAATGCTGTAGGCACCATGGGATATTGTGATCCTCTCTATCATGAGACCGGATACTTGACAAAAGAATCTGACGTCTATTCCTTCGGTGTAGTGTTATTTGAAGTTCTTTGTGGAAGACTTGGCGTACAAGATCATGAAGATTACCGTCGGTTTTTGGCAATCTTGGCACAGAGGTGCTATGAAGAAAATAAACTAGATACAATCATCCTTGGTAGTCTAAAGGAGCAAATTTCTAAAGAATGTTTAGATAAGTTCACAGAACTTGCATTTCAGTGTTTGCAAAGAGATCGGGAAAAACGTCCATCGATGGTTAAAGTCGTGAATGAACTCGAAATTGCATTACAACATGAAGTAAGTTTTTATATCTCCTTGTCTTTTAATTAATTTGAGAATTCCGATTTAATTCATCTTTAATTAAGTTAAATCTATTTTGTGTATTTTTCTTATGTAAGAAGGAAGAAAACAAAATATATCAATATTAACATTAATCTCTCTCTCTATATATATTACTAATTTATTTATACATGAAGGTAGATCGCGAAGAAATGAGGTTAGATCGCGAAGAAATGATGTTAGATTGCGAAGAACGACCGTTGATGGTTGAAGTGAAAGAAAAACTTGGAAGTGCACTTGAATCTCTAGTAAGTAGTTTTATCCTTTGTATTTTCAACTACTATTAGGAGGATACATCCAAGAATTCGTAAGTAGCGAGCGTATATGATTATGAATACATATATATAATCATATATCATGCAACAAGCATCGTAGTCATTTTTGGTGACAAGTATTTTTAAAGCATTGATTACTGAATTGCGGCTTAAAAGAGAATTGATCCAATGCATCTTATTTTGGTGCATCTTATTCTAATGTTCGTCCATTTCTCGTCCACGGATTGATAACCACTTGTCAGTTGTCACCAAATTTGACAATTCTCGCTGGATCTCGAACCCAACCCTATCACCCCATGCAACAACTGACAATTAAATATATCTTTCTTATTGAACTTTTTGCTCATTTATCATCTAAGAAAATCTCCTACTCAATAAAATTACAAATAATAACATCTGTAAATACATAGTCGCCTAAAACTTCCTTAATTTCCTTCTAATTCTATTTATAAATACAAATACTGGAAGTCCAAAGAAGAGCATCAGCAGGTGACGGAATTAAAACTAGCACAAGGCAATGGATACATTATGAAGATGTTAACCCCTCGCCGCATCTCGGAGACCAGAAAGAAACTCATCTTATATCTTCTTCATAAAGGAATACTGTTCGACAACGACGAGAGGGTAAGTGTTTCATTTCTTTAGATTTCATTAACTCATATTACTTCACTATTATATATATATATATATATATACTGAAGAATTGGTCCAAGTCTAGCCGATATGGGACTCTATCAGCAATACATAGTGATGGATATATATAATAAATCAATTATTTGTTATTTTGTTTTCATGCAACAGTTTTTTTCAATAAAGGATGATGGAATGGAATCTGAATTGATGTCACCAAAAACATTTCTATATCCGTCATCAAAAAAGTTTAAATGGGAAAAGAGAAGTAACTTCAGGTAATTAACTCCCTCTATGCTTTAATCTTTCCTGTTATATGTATAGATGTTAAAAACGTTACACACAATAGCACATTTTGAAAATATAGTACATGCAATAGCACATTTTGAAGTTGGATACACGCAATAGGAATAAGAGTAAAGTTGGATACATTTTGGTGAAGATAGTCCATTTTTTTAATAAGCATTTGTTCATTATGAATATTACATACATATGGGGATTATACATGAATTTTATTGATTGCAGATTTTCAGAGGTGGCACGATTTCCTTATAAAGAACAACTCAGAATCCGTTGTCGAATAAGTCCCAGTATGTTATGCTCGGGAATCATGTATGCAGCTAACTTGGTGTTTTCTTTTGAAAGAGAACCTCAAATTACAGACCATAAAGGGTCATACTGGATGACCATAAAATGGCAATGTGGAGAGCTGAATGTATCATCTACACATTGTGCCCAACAAACACATGACGGATGGATGAAAATTAGATTATGGCATTTTGTTAATACTAGCAAGAATGCTAATTTCGACATTGTGCTACATAAAATTTCACATTTCCATGTAAAACCATTGCCCGATATCTTCATTCACGGAATTGAATTTCACCCGTTAGACATGGTAATATCTTTTCGAACAATTTTTATTTTTTTAATTAAGTAAAGATATGGTGTTAAACAATTTTCTATATATAATCACAAACTGATTATTTCATTGTAACTTACAGGTGGAAGGACATAATGGGATTGAAAAAATACAAGGTATTTCAATATCAGAAGAAGATGTAATTTCTGAGAAAAAGATGCCAAGTGATGATTGTGAAGGTATAATTCAGAGGTCAGACACACATTTGGAATACACAACACAACAGGAGCTCTACATTCTTCTTTGTGACGGGATACTTATCGATGATGGTCGAAAGGTAATTAATCTAATCATGTTACTAATTGATCATCAACAACTTTTATTAACAAAAAAATGTACTTGTGCTTATATTAATTCATCATGATACCGTTTTGAATCTATTTATTTTTTGAACAGTGGTTTTCCCTATGCCAATCTACTGGTGGGAAATGTCATATGCTACCTGCTTTAGATGTGTTATACTTAGAGATTGATATTGTGGTGAGTTCGATGGCAGGCAAATTTTATAAGCCTGCTTTAGTAGTGTTGTCCTCACAGACTGATATGGCGAGTGCGGAAGTGTTATCGCTATCTGAATCAAGGTTTTTCTTTTCTCTCTCTCTCTCTCTAGATGACAAGCACTTTGAACGTATGCTTAATTTTATTCTGTAGACATAATCTCTAGTTTTGTCCATAATCGTTGGTGTTCCGTGTTTTGGCCACCTTAGGCCATCCACTGTCGACCCACTACTACCCAATGGTTTCAGCTGCCACATCAGCGCCACATCAGCTCTCCACCATTTTACCCAAAACTACCCAATCCATCCACTATCAACCCATTATCCTTTAATTAAAAGTAAAATAAATAAATAAATAAGAGAGAGAAAGAAGAGAGAGATAGAGAGAAAGAAGAGAGAGAGGGGATGGGGTGGGGTGGGGTGGGGGCTGGGAGTCTTCGGCTTCATCGAACCGATTTTGTTCAACCCGATGAGTGGTGCGGTGGTGTGGCTTTAGGAAGCCGACGGGTATTAGCAACCCGAAGGTTAGCCGATGGCCAAATCCACTCCATAGTGGATGGCCCTATGCACACTTCAACTAATTGCACGTGGTCGTAAAGTTAACAGACAAATTTCAAGTTAGTGACCATTTATGGGACCTAAGCCTAATTGCTCCAAAAATTGTGTCACCAGGTTCAAAGAGGTGGTACAACTTGGAGCTGGAACTGCTTATGCTTTCGAATGTACAATTGAATCAAACATGGTGTCACCCGGGAATATCTATGCATGCTATCTTGTCTTCAAATTTGCAGAAGACCACCATATATGGCACGATGACAGGCTTTCGGTGATAGCTAGTCGCTTGTCGGGAACTACAAGAACACCTTCGCTATTTGCACATTTGAACTCTCGTGAACCGATAAACATACCTACAATCATGCCAAAGAACGATAAAGGATCCCAAGAGATGTCAAACGTATCGATGATATTTGATGATCAAGGTAAAGAATTCACGGATGATAGCACACATAATTGGATGGAGCGGAGGAATGATGGTTGGATGGAGGTTATGTTGTGCAAATCGTTACATAAATTAGAAGAAGATCACAAAAAGATATGGATCACTTTGTCATGTGAAGAAAGTGACTTATATGGCATTATTGTCGAAGGGATCGAGTTTAGGCCCGTGCAAAAGGTGTAGTGACTTTCATTAGTTCATGCATTCTAATACAAAGCCTTCTGTTTGTATGTTTTAAGTTGTAATTAAATGAGTTTTAAGTATTTTATTCTATACCGTAAACAATCGAGTAATTAAATACTGATAGAATCGAACTCCTTCTGATTTGAGAATCTCCTGATGATTTAAGTTGCTTATCCTAAACTGTCAGTTATTCCATATTTACAAGGCAAACCTTCTATCTTATAATCTACTAACTCTTTTAACTAAACTAACGACTTCAAGTGATTTTATCAATTATTCCAACAAATACTAATAAATTAGGCTGGTTTTAAAATCTTAAAATATAATAATAAGTTGGACCATCTATTATTTTCAAAATGTAAGAATTCTTTTAGTTCATAACAAAAAAAAATGTTTTATTCTAATACAAAAACAGAACTCATGTAAATAAAGTTTAGAGGGAGCAAGGAATATGATTATCGGGGTTTTCATGGTAAGAAAGCAGATGATAATAATAGCCAACATAAATAGTTGCGTAAACATCAAAAACAAATAACAATATCCAATTGAAACGGGAGTAGTCAAATAGACAACCGAGGCAAATATCACTCTTCTGTTTCATAGATTTGAAACAGTCTTATCTTTTTTGTTACAATTTGATGCCTAGAACGTACTCTTGAAATATGTAAGTGGGAATTGTGTGATCTAGAATGCCCGTAAAGTTCTATAGGTTGGAAGTTATTGCATGTGAGAAGGGTAGTTTGAGTTACTAAAGAATAATCATGCCATGTCAATGCTTTGTTTTAATGTTTGTAATGAGGGTTATAAATAAGAAAGGGAGGGAAAGCAGTGGCGGTATTCTAGAGAAATCGATGAAAGTCGAGGGTCAGAACCAGTCTGTTGGGCTCTTTCTTACAAATTTCGAATAGCAATCCTATTTTGTTGGAGGATTTTGATGGTACATCAAATTGGTATGTTGAGATCATGGTGATGATTTGTAAGATAGCGTCATGTGTGGACGAGATTGAATGGAGTATAGGCACGATTTAGGTGGAGGTTGCATTGCATCCCTTAAGAAGACGTCCAAATGATGATGAGACAATTAGAGTGTTCAAACAAGTAACATGTCGAATAATCCAACACCACCCCAAACAGGAAAGCTTGAAGTGATTACACGGAGGTAGAGAATTGAAGGATGCAAAGGGGGTTTGTCTATTGAGGGTCGATTTTGTGCCTTTATGATTGGAGATCCTGATTTTCATTGCAATAGATCCAGAAGGCTAAGTTTAGAGGGAAGAATGATATTTCGTGTAGGTTTAGGGAGGCCATGGAGATAGCTTCCAAGGTTCAGGAGAAGAATGAAGATCGTGGAATGTCAACAAGGTGCCGTTTACCAAATTCTTATCGGGTAAGCGATTATCGGCAAGAGGTTCATATTCAATTACCTTATCATGTAACATCTTTTGCTCGGAAAATGTATTGTTGGTAACAGTTTAATCCTGGTAAGCGACCATTCAAGTAAACATAAGATTGATCTTCAAATTCCATCTTGAATTATAGAGAAATGCTGTACATAAAGATTGATGCACTTTTTGTCTCTAACAATAACTAACAAAGCTATTTATATGGTAAGGCATATTAACTAACACATCTAAAGAATTACATGTTTAACTTAGACATTAGCTTGACAACCTTGACGGTGGCTTCCTTCTTTGACTTTGGACTTCCATCTTTGACATCATCATTGTCTTCTCGTGCTGTGAAATCGGATACAATAATATTTGGACCTAACACACTTACCGCACGGCGCGGGGGGAGGACATTTTTAGCATTCATCATGGTTAGAGACTTGGAGTGCTATAAGTGTTCAGTAAATGGCCCCAAAGTTGGTCATGCAAGAGAATCGAAATTACAAGGAATCACTACAGTAAAGGAACTGACCAAGGGGGAATTTTAGTTACCGATGTGATGAGGAATAAGATCCCATGCACAAATGCAACGAAATCAATATGCACAAATTTATTTCTTATGAGCTAAGTGATAACCATAAGAACTAGTGGAGCCTTTTAGTTCTAGGTTCAAGTACCTGCACATGTGAATGCAATACAGATTTTGGAAACACTTCTAGTTATATTTTTTTCTTGTCTTTAAAATCTATCATCAGTTATGAATTCAAATACATTTTTGTTGAACCTGCAGATTGTCAGATTTTGGTAATGTTTTGGTTTACAAATTTTACTCTCCTTGTGCAGATTGTCAGTGGAGGATTGATTTTTGTTGAAGTTGCCAAGACAAGAACATCTGCAGATAATGGCACCATTTCAAAAGAAACATCATTTTCTTGATTTTGTATGGATGAAAGTTCTTTATGTCAAATGACAACATACCATGGTTATGAATCCTATTGCAATCTCTACCATGATTCTTGATAAATCCTTTAGAATCACCATTTAATGGTTATTTAAAAAAACAAGAAGTAACCAAATTGTAACTATTCATTATGAATAATCACAAAAGGGTAATCCCTTCAATGGCTATAAATAAAGTAATAAGCAAGTACATAGAAACAAGGGGTTTCTTGCATTGAAACTGATCCATAACAACATATAATCAACATCAACATCTAAAACAGTCTCAATGGTTAGAAGAAAACTAAATTCCATTTCCAATTTAACTACAAATTACAGACAGACATAAACAACACCATTCATTATCATAACCTAATCAGCTTTCTTTGGAGATTTGGTGGCTTTTGATGGTGATTTAGGCTCCTTTGCAGCTGTCTTCTTTGGTAGCAGAATTGGGTTTATGTTGGGAAGAACACCACCATGTGCAATTGTCACTCCAGCCAACAGTTTTCCAAGCTCATCATCATTCCTAATTGCCAACAGAACATGTCTAGGAATTATTCTGTTCTTCTTGTTGTCCCTTGCTGCATTCCCTGCCAATTCCAAAACCTGTAACAAAACAAACACAAATCCAATTAGATCATGCTTCAAAAACCCCCAAATCATCAAAGACCACTTCAAATAAGACCTAGATTCAAAGCCAAATCAATCAACTAAACCTACAAGCCCTAAATTTCAATTATATGCGAATTTAAGATCAAAAACGGTTTTGTACTAATTCAAATTCGTGTTCGAGTTATCAGCCAGCAAAATAACTTTGAAATCATAGATTCATAGCAAAATCAATCAAGTAAACCTACAAGCCCTAAATTGCAACTATATGCGAATTTAAGATCGAAAACGATTTTTTACTAATTCAAATTCGTATTCGAGTTGTCAACAAACAAAATCATGTTCATATCATAGATTCAAAGCAAAATCAATCAACTAAACCTACAAGCCCTAATTTGAAACTTCTAACACTAAAAATATGCGAATTTAAGATCGAAAACGATTTTGTACTAATTCAAATTCGCGTTCGAGTTCTCAGCCAGCAAAATAACGTTGAAATCATATATTCAAAGCAAATCAATCACCTAAACCTACAAGCCCTAAATTCTAACGTTTTCAAGTACAAATTTATACTTCATAACTAGAATCGTTTTAGGTTTAGGTTATCAATCGAGAAACGAAATCGAGAGATGAAGAACTTACTTCAGCGGCAAGGTATTCAAGCACGGCGGCGAGGTACACCGGAGCTCCGGTACCTACACGCTTAGCATAACGGCCGTTCTTAAGGTACCGGCCAATCCTACCGACGGGGAACTGGAGACCAGCTCTGATGGAGCGAGTCACCGCCTTCTTCCTTGGACCGCCACCTTTCCGGCCACCGGCGCCCTTCTTCGCTTTTCCGGTAGATTCCATTTTCTTCTCTCTTTTTTTCTCTCTGGTGATATATTTGACAAGTGATTGATTTTGGTGATAAGTTTGGGTCGCCGGTGAGTTCGTTTATATAGGATGGGTTAGTGGGGGAGGATCCGGTTTGGGAAATGGGTTTTTTACTTAGCCGTTGGATTGGGGTTGATCGACGGTGGTGGTTTGTTGTGTCGTGATCCGTGTGAAATGGAATTGGCCAATGAGAAAGGTTGGGAAATTTTTTGAGTTTGGCGTGAAAATTTTTGGGTGTTTTTGTTTCCTTTCCCGCCCCCGGATGGTTGGTTTTATTTTTTCATGGTTTTTGAGAAAATTTAAATTTTTTTCACGTTCTCAATTTACCGCATAAAAGTTAAAAAAGTTTTTTTTTTGGAGAAAGGTTAATGCTTCATTTGTTGGTGTAATGGGATTAAATCATTAAATTATAGGGAAAAGTCTATAAAAATTCAGTTTGAAGTAATTAAATTCTTAAACGATTTTTTGGAATAAATAATTATTTGGACATTTTAAATAAGTTATTAGAACTTCTAAAAATATTTTAAATAAATCCTTATAGGTTAAATTGTAACCTGCAACCTTTTTCACTTCGCTCTATAATTAAGTCGTTGACGATCTGAACAACAACTAGAAGTTGAACAATATTCGCTTCGGCAGTTTGAGTATCCGGTGAACCAAGTCGAAGATGGAGTTCAAAGAGCAAACAAGCGATATGCTAAAATCCATTCAGGTTTGGATTTCAAATCCTATCCCTTACCATATGATTTCAAAATCCACCAGCCATTGGATTTCAATTTTGTCTTGGGATTTCAAAACATTCCAAATCGAAATCCTATGACATACTAAACACATGAATGTAATCTAATTGAACTTGGAATCCTTCCTATTCCAATCCATTCAAGGAAGACATAATAGGTTTTTAGGCCTCAAGTCACCCCCATTCGCATGGCTGATGTAACACCCTAAAAATCAGGGCGAACAAAAAAAACTTTCATTTCAAATAAAGATGGTATACAATGTACGCCAAAGCGTGAGCTCTTCCCAAAAACAGGGGTATAATAGTAGTGTATAATTACAATGTTTGTAATCTAAATAAGTAATGTGACAACCATCTAGTCTCAATCCTATCTAGGGAAGAGACTACAAAAAGGGTTGTCAAACTATCAATGCATGCGCGGTCTAAAGGACCGGTCTCTTCACACTTTCCCCCAAGCTCACTCTCAATCCCGGCACCTACTTAGGAACGGCGTCCCTTGTACCTAAGAGACACATCGACACCAAGCAAGTGTTAGGCTAAAGGAGCCTAGTGAGTTGTATCAAATAACATCATACATATGAAAGCATATTAAGCCATGTAATATATATGAAGGTGTATAAGCAACCAAATGCAACACGTTAAACCGGTTTATCTTTTAACTTTGAAAACCGTGGGAGCGACCCACTTTCAACAAGCAAGTTACACCTCAGAGTCGAGACACCCCGTTGCCGTCCTCCTACGAAGACTCGAATAGGCAACCTCAGAGGCCAGGCACATTCGCGGCCACACGAATGGCGAGGGACATAGGTGCACACCTTTTGACTAGTGCCACCCAAGACTGAGTCGTACTCGTGTAAACTTGAAAGTGCACACCTTTTGACTAGTGCCACTTTAAAACAATATCATTTCAAAAACGGCCCAATGTACACCTTTTGACTAGTGTCACATTGTCCAATTATGTTTTGTAAAACATGGGTACTCACCTTTTGACTAGTGACATCCCGGTCCACTTTTTGACTAGTGGCCAATAGCATCCCGCTTTTTGACTAGTGGTGCTCCATAACATTTTAGTTATCCAATTTATGCATTAGCGAAAGTCTCAATACTTTCATTCATTTCATATACATCAACATACTCGGAATTCGATTCCTTTGCATCAATCCATGGCATACTTAGTGCACACATTTCTCATAAACACAATCATCATGTAATCACATGGTTTAATTCATACACTAACTGCATACGATAAGCTATCCCATGTATACAATAATCCAACCAAGCCGTTCATACAAGATTTGTCATTTAATCATTTCATGGCAAATCCTAGACCTAGAAATTTAGGCATTTTATCCACAATCAGATTTATCCACAAATACTAAGCAAGGCATGTAAAGTCAAACAAGATGATGTGCTCTCAGTTTTAACAAAACGGTTTTAGCAACTCACCTCGGGCTTGTAAAGCCAAAAGCCCCAATTTTCACCAAAAACCCTAGCTTAAAGCTTGAGTAATCACCTAAACTGATAAGGAGTTAATTTCTTGAATTAGTTCTCTAACCACATCATACAACATTAGATCTACACTTTAAAACCACATAGAGAACTCACCTTGAGGGTTTGTAACCCAAAAATCCCCAAATCCAAGATCTAGGTCAAATATGTGAACAAACCTAAAATCAAGTAAATCGGACCTTAGGTTAGTTCCATAACTCCTATTACAAAGATTAACAAACCTCAAGTGGTTTAGATAAGCTTACCTAGCCAAATATTGGGTAGAAAACCCTAGATCTTGAAGAGTTCAAAACTAGCAACAATGGAGGTGGAAGGTGAGGTGAAGAAGATGAAGATGATGAAGATCAAACTTCCAAATCTTGCTACTTAACTAACAATCCATTAATGGGATCTTGAAGAGCTTGGAATTTGGAGAAAATCGCAATTTGAACCAAAGAAAACGGAGTTGAGATGAGAAAGTTAGGTTAAAATGAAGAAAGAGGCTATTTAACCCGACAGTGGCTAGCGGCCGCTAGGCTTTTACTCTAGCGGCCGCTAGCTCCCCTAGCGGTCGCTAACTAATTTTGTGAGACAACAGAACCAAGAAGAACTCCCCCCTAGCGGCCGCTAGACCAAAACCTTAGCGGCCGCTAGCATGCTGCACTTTACAGGACGAAAACTGTTTTGGTCATAACTTCTTCGTTATAGCTCCGTTTTCGATTCCGAAAGAACCGTTGGACTCGTAGTTGGATTCTCTACCATCCTAGACCATAAAATATAGTTTTTGGTCCAAAGTTCTATTTTCCAAATTTTATCAAAGAGTCGATATTACAACCGAAATTTACGGGTGTTACAGCTGATTTAAATATCAGAGCACGTTTGGTTTGCTATATGAGAATCAATGCACATTAAATTCCTAAATCAACACCTGACATTAAACAAGGAGGAAAAGGGAGAGAAATTGCGAGAATCACTTTTAAAACGAGATAAACTCGTAGGCACAACCTTTCCAAAATGATTTAGTGCCTTAAACAAAAATGATTGGGTTTGTATGCTCCCTAGGTCGTTGGCGACATTGCCATGCATCTATGACACTACATTGTCGCCAATCATAGTTGCTCAAATACCCAAACCTTTTGATGCCTACATGTGACCTTGCGAAGCAACCATGACACTGACATGATCACCTTTTAACTATGTTATACTACCCTTGTTGTTTAGTTATTTTCTTTTCCTTGGCATGCAACCAACCACCACACCCATATCCAAGTGTCTTCTTTGATTTGTCTCAGGCGTCTCCCTTTAACTTGTCTTCTCCGGTCTTGTCTCAGGCGTATTTGCCAATTCGTTTAGGTTTAAAGTTTTCTTAGGTTTTGGTTTCAGCATGACCAACAAGTTCATTCCCATTTTTAGAGTGGATTGGGTTTTGATTAAGCATTGAGTTTGTTGTGATGCTAGTTCTAATTCATATTTTTAGTTGGTTTGTTGTCGAGTTAAAAGGTTAGAAAATGAGAGTGGGTATGGTTGTCGATTGAAAAATCCACCAAAATAAAGAGAAATTGGGGGGGGGGGTCTTAGATCGATGTATATAATGGTGATTGGTGGTGGTATGCAGGTGGTTTTTCCGATGCGGTTAGTGGGGAGATAAATGATATAAGAGGGGAAAATTGGCGGTCGGTGGTGGAGATAACTATACATTTGTTATATTATATGGACCCCTACAATTTACTCTTATATTAACAATGTAAGATAAATACACATTTTTTATAGATAACAATACAATTTCATTGTTGAAAGCGAAGCTAAAAGACTTGGATTCCATATTGCGAAGGAAGGCGGATCCATAAAGACGATCAACTCAAAGCTCGACCTATGTGGGGAGTTGTTGAGTCGTGCATGGAGTGAGGATCAATTATTGGGATGGATTTCTTCGATTAAGTGCAAATCTTTTCCATACCTTCATCGCAGTCACTTTATTTTGTAGATGGAGGTCGAACTTGCATGGTGAACACTATAAAATGTTGCAAGGCCAAGTTGGTATAACCATGCAACTCATGGAAGAGACAAGAGACCCTAACTTTGAGGAAGATCGTGAGAAATAGGATAGGCAAGAGGCCTTAGAATGAAATAGCATTACACAACAATCCAAGGTTTTTGATGTTGGAGTAAAGAACCACAAGTGAGATTGTAACGCCCCGTTTCCAAATTTTGTATTTTAACGGTGCTTTTGTAGTTAAGTTAACTTTGGGTAATTGTATGTTTTTAGAAACCTAGGGGCTAGTCTGATAATTTCAAAAGTGAAGGGTCAGAGCTAGCATGCAATGTTTTAAAAACCGGTTTTTTAGTTGGACCAGTGTAATGACCGGTTCACGGTTCGACCGGTTCAACCGGTTCAACTGCCGGTTCAACCGGTTCCAAGTATTTTATGTTTTTTTTCATTTTCTTACATTCATATATTTATAAAACCAACAATTTGATATCCACAACTTAAAAAATATTAAAATTATGCATTACAATAAGTTTTACTTTAATAAAAAAAACATTAAAATAATAATAATAACAAGTTTTACACATATTTTTTTTAAACGGTTCAACTGGTTTTTTACCGGTTCGATCTACTGGTTCAACCGGTTCAACCACTAAACCGGCCGGTTCAATCTGGTTCTTAAAACGCCATAAAACCGGTCCTAATTGAACCGGTCCTTTCACCGGTTCATGGTTCAACCGGTTTGACCGGGCCGGTTCAACCGGTTTTTAAAACACTGCTAGCATGTGTATAAGTGGAATGGAAGCCCTACATCTCTCTTTTGCTTTAATCGACTTCTAGAGAGTTCAGGGATAGAGGGAGAGTTGGGCGAATTTTGGGAAAGCAAAAAGAAGGAGACAGAATTGGTTGTTCTAAACCAATTGTTGGAAGTAATCGTTGGAGAATTGAGTTCTCGTTAGTACTTCACGATCAAGGTAAGAGTTTCCTTTCATGTTGTTGTTATTTGGAGTCAAATTGGAGTTTTGGGTTAGAGTTAAGGTTAAGTGGTGGAATGATGATCAATGGATCATCAATTGCATGTTGTCTGAGTAAAATTAATGTTAATAACTGTTAGATATGGTATGTGATTCGATTATAATCAACTACGTGACTCTAAAACACCGATTTTGGAGTTATTGTGTGAAGAGTATCGAATTTTGGGGTTTTGGTTCGAGAAATATCATGGAAGTGAGAGTTAGGTTTTGGTGCGGCTAACGGCACGGGTTGAGTAGCGCCAAAAGCCACGTGGGGTTCTATCAGCTTTTATTGGCACACGGTCCCGCGCGGGTAGACCAGCACCACCAACCGCGCGGGACCCCTGGTCTTGATTTTTGCGATGTTTAAAGCATTTTCAAGGGTCTAAGTGGTAGGATGTTGTTATAGAGTCTCTATAGAATCCTTTCAAGGTTAATAGGGGGATTAATATAATATTTTTGCATGTATATGTGTATTATAGGTGCCTGAACTCTATACGTGTTGCACATCAAGTTGTTTGGCTTTCAGACACTATTGTCAGGTGAGTACATTAACCTGCGTTCACGATTGTTATGTTCATGATCATGTAGTGTATGCTGTTATGTAACTGACATGTAACTTTATAATAGTACCTATGTCCTATTACGGTGTTTCACCCCAGGGAGGTTGGGATTAGAAGGCCTGATACCAGTGTCAATCATGATACTCTTGGTGTTTACACCTTGAGTAAAGGTCACGATACATGTTCAGTTTACAGTTAAATGCTTATGATTAGTTATGTGCATGCATAGAGCCTAGGTTTGTGCTCACTAAGCCTTATGCTTAACACATGTGGTTTATGTGGTTTAGTGGTAGGTACCTCTTCTAAAGATAAAGGAAAGGCACCAACTTGATGATTCAAATTGGACCAGTTCAGCTATATACAAGGGATTTTGGAACTGAACTCTAAACAGTTATTTTGAATGTGTTGATTTGCGAAATGGTTTTGAATTGAGATTGTTTTCTTAAAGTCACGTACTTTTGGATCTGTTTGGAAAGATCAGTACTTTAACATTTTAATTAAAGTTTCCGCGGTATTTGGTTACTTACTTATGTTAAATGTTTGTTAAAATGAAAATGGTTGTTACAGAGATAGTCCTAAGCAAAAAGAATGAATAAAGAGAGAGGCTCGATTACGCAAGCAAGAGACAACACATCAATGCCACCGAGGAACCAAAAGAACAACCGATGGAGAACAAAGACATCCAATCAAGGCGCAACAAAGATGTCACGAGGGCATTGTGAGATTAGGCGTAGGAGTATGTCATGTCCAACTTGAAAGTTCTCTGAAAATCAAGAATATTCCAGATCAACCAAGAGATTGGAAGGATGTTGGAAAAGATCCAAGAAGAGCCCCAAAAAAAACATCAGGAGGGTCCAAATATACTCTAGAAGGATCCATATCCTTCAAGGGATTATGTTTCTAAACCACTCCTTACAAGTATCCGATAAAACAATCTAAATGGAATTATTGAGAGATTCATATAGTAGTATAAACATGGTCAATCTTTCATTTGTAAAACACATTCCACTATTTACAACTTGAGTAATAGAAGCATCAAA
The DNA here is from genome assembly GCA_030169165.1 of Centaurea solstitialis. Lineage (NCBI taxonomy): Eukaryota > Viridiplantae > Streptophyta > Magnoliopsida > Asterales > Asteraceae > Centaurea > Centaurea solstitialis. The sequence goes on from CM058044.1 coordinate 50,226,811, forward strand.
TTTTCTCAATTTTTCTTAGCGTTACTGCTTACTCATGATTGTTTGGTGCTCTTGTAGTTTGGCTGACTTACTCATAGAACTAAGGTCACGTAAAAGCTTGTGAACACAACTCCGCAATAAGCCAGTTTATCAGCCAACAACTAGTTTGCTAGACATAGCCTTAGGTAGCAGGTGAATCTAGTCGATCAAAACGACTATTGTGTTAAATTCCCCGTTTTTTGGCTGATGTAAGCCAACATACCAAATATGGCCTTAGGTTGGGGTTAAATTTAGTCGGTTAAAATTCACGTTTTTAGGTGATGTAACATCAATACGGTATTTAAAAATTCATGTGACAATATACCATCGACATGTATTAGACAATTATATAATTCTCATGGAATAGGAGGATATAACATGTAAATGTAGGATGATACAATGTGTAAATATGCTCTCTATATATACTCTTGTAATTCCCAAATTCAATATACGGAAAAACAATTACAAAACAAAATCACCAAGTTTATCTTAGTATCAGAGCCAAACCCTAACAACCGATAAACCTTTGCTGCCGCTAACCCTTGTTGCCGCCCTTGCTGCTGCACAATCCTCTCATTTTTTTCCAGATCAAACCTCTCAGCCATACAATGGCCAATATCTCTTCCTTTACTTATGTTGAGAAAATTTCTCACAAATCTCACAAAGTTTGCTTTTACACTATCCCCAACGAATTACGGTTTCTGGAAAACAATGATCCAGTCGTTTCTCGCCACAAATAATCTGATTGGCTATGTCGACGGAACCATCCAATGTCCATCGCCAACTATTGAAGCACCTACCCAATCATCTGACAAAGATGCCACCAAAACCATCCAACCTAACCCCAATTACTCTGCTTGGGTGTCTAATGACACCCATGTTCAGATGATAATCATCTCCACTATCTCCGAAGCTTCGTTTCCACATATACAAGGCACCACATCTAGGGATATCTGGCTATATCTTAAGCGTGCTTATGCACCCCATACGTCTTCTTGGGAATACACCCTAAAGGCGCAACTACTTAAGATCGAGGTGAAAAACCATGAAATTGCTTTAACCAATCTTACCCGGGGAAAAGAGTATGCTGATGCTCTTGCCAACATTGGTGAATCGGTCAAAGAAAAAGACGTAGTCATGCCGGTAATATCGGGTCTTCGTGAGGAATACAATGGCCTCAAACAAACACTATTTGCTCGTCATATTTTGATAACTTTTGCTGAACTTCATGGCCTTCTTTCTGATCATGATTATATGGTAAAGAAATCTGCCCCTGTCGTCCCACCAGCCCAAGCATTCACTACCACAACTTCTAGTTTACAACATGACACAATGCAAACCCTTCAACAACTGGCTTATCTGCTTGGTTTTTAACTTCAACCTCTTAGTCCACAACATGCACAAGCATTCTTTGCCTCTCGTCCTCAAAATTTGATTAAAATAAGCAATATGATTGTTTAACTTGGTATAAATTTGACCATCCATACAAACCTTGGTTAAAAAATTGTTTTATTTTTCCAAACCTTAGGCCATCCACTATGGGGAGCCTGAACACAATTGTCACATCAGCGCCACATCAGCTTTCTAATACGTTACCAAAACCAACCAAAACCAACCACTATAACTAACCCAATCCTACCAATACTTTTATTACATTAGATAATTAATAAAGAAACAAAAAAAGGAAATAAGAGAGAGATAGAGGGAGATCAGGGGGTGGGGGTTGCCTTTTAGCTTCTGGAAACCAAAAAGGGTAGGGGTGGGTGTTTGTCGAACCATCCAAGATGATGTATCCGGTGCACCTGATGTTCAAGCCGATGACATCGACTCAACCATAGTGGATGTCCTTAGGCCATCCTTAACGGGGCCGGTAGGGGAGCCGGTACCGTCGGTACCCCCATGCCGGACTCTCTCCTACACCCCCACCCCACCTTACCTTTCTTTCTATCTCTCTCTTCTTTTCTTTTTCTTTTATTTTTTTAATTAATTAATTAGAGTGGTATGGAAAGTTAATGTGACAGCTGATATGGGTGGTATGGGTGATATAGTTAAGAATGAGTCCATAAATATTTTGGTATGGAATTTTGAACACTAGTTTCTTTATTGTAATGTTTATTTGATGAAAATATCAAATATGATAAAGACATGAAAGGAGAGTAGCCACCTATATGCCAGCAAACCCCCAAATCTCTCTGTTTATTCTTCAAAATCTCTCTATCTCTCTCTCTCTCTACAAAATCATTCAATTCATACCCTTCTTCTTCTTTATCTCCTGTTTTCCCCTAAATATCTGCCTTCTCGATCGATCCTCTGCGGCCATGGTTAGTCCACTAAAACAACACTCAACTAATTGCATATTTTGTTGATTTTTTCTGTCTTCGTTTGTAATTTAGCTCCTTTGCATGTGTGATTACGTGTATAAGTTGAGTTGTATACTACTTTGGTGTTTGATCGTTGATTTGTGATCTTGATTTTCTGTTTTTTTTTTTGATGAATTTGAAACCCTAGGGTTGTAATTGGACCTAGATTTGCTTCCTAAGTTGTTGGCTGTTGTGATTCTGGATCTGATTTACGCACAACTTTCATGATTCAGCACTTCATCATTTTTTGCATTTGGCTGATCTTTTAGTTATCACTTGGTCCAATTATTTAATGGATTACCTATGAAATTTGATCTTCTACTTGTATGCCTTTGTTCATGGAGTGTGCTTATTTAATGTATGTGGCGATAACCTGACCATGGGTCGGCTTTTGGGTCGGTCCATGGTCGCCGAGGATTAATGGGTGCTCGTATGGATCTAGGATACCTTGTTAACTTCGTGTCAGGACGTGTGCGTGAGTTATCTGCCGTTCGGAAAAAATATTATTAACAAACATATGGATTGAGTATTTGGCTTAAGGTGGTGCTATCTCGGAGATTGTGGGTTTAGATAATTGCTGGTACTTCCATTGTGCTGATACAAATTTGTGATTTAGTTAATTCATGCAGATGGTCTGAATCCGAGTAGATATGTCATTTTGTATGTGCCTGTATTTGTTAAGGTCTGGAATTCTATTTTTAACACAGTTTAGGTGATACTGACCTCAAGCACGTATTGTAAAGCATGATATCGACCTTGTTTTTTTGAATTCTAAACCATGAACACAAAATGGCAGATGCTATTTTTCTTCTGGTTTTTCACGTTCTTCACTTTATTGCTACAGAAGTGTTTGCATCATAAGAATTGGTCAATGGTGATTGGTTTTGATACCCTTGTTAACTTTGACACTGACTCTTATGCATGAATAAAAGATGTTTACGGTGGATCATTTTCTTGTAAAATTGTTCTAAGAAATAGACCGCTGGCTGTTAATTTGAAGTGTTGTACCCGTTGAGACGACTAAAATTGTTAAAGGCTTTCACGAAGCATGAATTGAAATTCAAGGACAGTCTTTTTAAGAGGAAATGCTTACTTTAAAAGAGTGAACGAACAAAACGAAACACACATACAGCTGGCCTAATTGGTTAACTTCCACATTATATACTTGGGGGTTGTAGGTTCGATTCTGCCTAAGGACTCTTTTTCCTTTTTTTTTTCCAACTTGTTATTTATAACATGTTTCTATAACATGTTTCTTTATATGAATCTTTTAGTTTAATTCAACAAATCCCTTGGATCAACCAGAAATCCTTGAATTTTTGGGAAAATCGAGTAATTTTACGATAAGAATTTTAAGTTAACCATCAATAATTAGCTAAAACTTATTTGATTTGAGGTAACTCTATGAAATAGAAGTTTAAAACTAAAAGTAATTGTTCATTTTCATGGTCATAGATTAATTCTGAATTTAAAATGGAGCAAAAGCGTATTAAGCAAATGCTTAAAGATGCGTTTTGTTTGTTGGGATGAGGAAATTCTTATGTTCACATGCTTTGCCATATTGATATGTGCATCATTTGACGTTACTTCAACTAAAGCGTAGAAGGCTTGTAGTTGTACAAATTTTCAGCAAAAAGGATTAATTTTTGCATTGAACAGGTGCACCACGTAAAGTATGCACATTAGTTTATTATTGAAAAATATGCAATGGCTATTTACCATCATGTACATTGTTTTCGTTTGTACTTCGTTCATTAGTTGCGAACGGCAAAGTATAATTTTAGTTTATTTTGACATTCGATATTAATTTATTGGAGTGACACCTCAGTTTCAAAGTCTTGAGTTCACCCCTTATCAGTGTCTGTTACAGAAATCACCACATCAACCTGGTACACCATGTTGGGTGAATACTGCGAAATAAGCAATGTACTTTGCTTGAACCTAGGGGTGTTAAAAAAAACCATTGAACCGCTCAAACCGGTTGAACCAAGTCAAGTCAAGTCAGTCTGTTTTTGGTCATTTGAGCGATCTGGCGGTCGGTCTGGTTTGAAATTTTTTCAAACCAAACGGTCTGGAGGTTTTTTTTGGCGGTTTGGACCAAACCGACCGCCAAATACATATACATATTATATTATATGCATTTACCTTTTTAGTGTTTTGTTGGGATATCTTATTTACTTTTTTGTGGACTTTGTTTATCTTTTGTGGACTACGTTTACTTCAAAAGGACTCAAAAGCAAGGAGGCGTAGACTCTCGGATATTTGGTTTTGTAAAAATAGATATTTTATCTAAAACTAAAATTTGTATATGCTCTTTTACGTTTAAACTTTGAAGCCCATAAAAGGCCCAAATAGCCTAAACTGGTTGGCCCAAACTGCCCAAACCGCGATCCAATTTGACGGGTCTGGGTACTTGATGTCAAACCGCTCGATTTGAAAATTCTATAAATACCACTTGCGGTTTGGTTGTGGTTTGAGGGGCTAGACCGCCCAAACCCTATATGCCTTCGACACTGATTATTTACTAATGTGTTGGTGAAACCGACATGACGCTAGATACCCTATTTACCACAAGTTTTTTGTGAATAAACAAGCTCTAGCTTTGATTGTTTTACCTAGCAAATAAGAGCATTGATTTTCATGCTTTGCTATTTTAAAAATATTTGCGTGCAAAATATGTTAGAATTTAGAACTAGCATGTTAGAACCTAATGCACTTTTGTGTATTTCTGTGAGTTCACTTTATAGTGTGCTAGTTGCTCTATTTGATCTTATGCCATGTGGGCAGGCCTGAATGGTTGCATATGATTGTGGCTGAAATTTATTTATGTACCATGTTGCCTCTTAAAGAGGCTTTATACACCTCTAGGCCAGTGGACAACTACCTGCTATGTTTATGACCTTTAACTTGCCTTAAGCCCTTAACATACCTACTTGAATATGATTTTCCTTTCACCATCTAATCAAGTTAGTTCCTGCTGACTGTCAGGATTTTGGTCGAAAGTGCTCTGCTCTTTACATGATCTTGAATTAATGACTTTTAGTATGATGAGAAGTTGAGTGATGTCATATCCTGGGGTATTCATGGAAACACACTATCTACTCGTTGGGGGGTAGAGGCAAGGTATGCGTACATCTTACAGTCCCCATACCTCACCTCCGGAGCATTTGATGTGGTTTGGTATGGGTTTGAGTGGTGAGTGATGTCATGCTAGTGTGTATGTACAAAATTTCAAAGCTTTTGATAGGAACCGAACGATTGTAAGGAAATGAGAACAAGGAATATAGCTTTTAATTGGTAATCATATGAATGAAGGAACAAAATCAAAGGATAACCAAAGGATTGGTAAACCCTCTGCGCCAAGCTGCTAGCCCATTCTCTCAACAGAAACGTAATTCGTAATCGCTCACTTGCCTCACCATAATACCTAAGACTCTTTATTTATAGCCTTCACTCACTACCAAGTACCAACCAACTGGACCTATCATAGCCCTACACCCGTCTTTTTTTTCCTCTTGCGATTGTAAACTTTCCAAAGGCCTCCAGATGTGGGCTTAGGCTATTGGGCCATTCCTTATCAACGCCGTCATCTTGAAGAGCGGGCTTGTCTTGAAGCCTGATATCAGGTGACCGAGTTTGAATGACAGTTGCATCCTCCCAAGTAGCTTCTTCACTGTCATCATTTTCCCATAATCCTTTATGACTTTCCTGTAGTACCCCATTAAACCAAGAATTCCCCGGACAACCTTGGTATTTTTGGGGCTGGCAGGTTCCATCAACATCCTGTAGCCATCAATGATCTGTCCCAGGTAGAGCAATTTCAACCATGTATTTAACGAGGATTGGTATTAAGGTGAAGACGAGACTCCTTGCAACTGAATGAGAATCCCTTGTTTCCAAAACCGCATTTGTTGGGTCTGTCAATTAAAAACATCGCTCAAATTCCCTGACCATGCTATGCCGAGAATCATGCCTAAGGACCCCAAATCGTAGACTAAGGATCTACAATGCAAGTGAAGGTACCCAATTGTATTGAAACCCCACGACACAAGTTAAGGAAATAAGAACAAGGAAAATAGCTATTAATTCATATGATTGAAGGAACAAAATCAAAGGATAACCAAATGATTGGTATACCCTCTGCCAAGCTGCTAACATCCTATTCTCTCAACAAGATGGTAATCACTCACATGGCTCACAAAATAGCCATCATTCTTTATTTGTAGCCTTCTCTCACTACCAACCAACGGGATCTATCACAGTCCTACAACTGTCCCTTTTCCTCCTAGCTCCTGCGATAGTATACTTTGCAAAGGCGTGCGCTGATCATCCAGACATGCCCATGGGCTTGGTTGGGCTGTTTCCTTTCGGTGATTGTGGTAGTAGGAGACTTCAACTTTGTAGCATCCTTTTATGATCGATGCATTTTTGCTTAGCACAAGTGGCTTTAGACAAAACGGAATAAGATTCCGTTTGGTGTGCTTGAAATGTAGCTTGGTGCATTATGATTTTTCCAAATTGGCATCAACTCTCCTTGAGCTTAGGAGCATGGAACTTTTAGTAAAAACTACTTGAAATGTGGACACGTTTGCTTAGATTACTTGTATAAATAGAACTCTGTACTAGGTTCTACTTCGACTTATCTTGGCGTATTGGCCAGAGCAATGCATCTGTTCAACTAATTCAGAAGAGCCAGGCCTGTTATTTGTTTTCATTAGTTATCATATCACTCTATGACTTGCCGTTGGGCAGATAAATCTTGTCTGGAAAATGTCAAGCTCATAAATTCATATTCATCTTATATCACTTGTTCAAAGTCAAAATTAGTGTTTGGTGTACTCTTGGTTCAGTGAACTCCAAACGAACCTCCCACATGTGGGAGAAGGCATCTTGAGTCTCCTAGATTTTGGACAAGTTTTGTCGCAAAAACATGCTCGCCGATATTAATTAAATCTTTATTTTTCTTCTTTATTATATAGAACATTTATTTTCTACATTGGGTGCATGAGGATCCGCCACAAAATATGAACAAGTGCTAGGCTGCCTTTTTGATGCTTTCCTACTAAACTAACATGTGTTGAAATACTTGATCCATAGGTTTTATTGTGGTTTACTCAAAACATAGTTTTTCATCTTATAGATGCCATGATCATATGCAAGTTTTGGACGTTTTATGTGGTTGACAGTTGATCCTTACATGGTTTTCTTAAAATCTTATAATGTAGGCTAACGCGGCATCTGGGATGGCTGTGCATGATGAATGCAAGCTAAAATTTATGGAGTTGAAGGCAAAAAGAACCTACCGCTTCATCGTGTTCAAAATCGAGGAGAAGCAAAAGCAGGTGATCGTGGAAAAAATTGGGGAGCCAGGTCAAAGCCACGAGGATTTTGCTGCTTCCCTTCCTGATTCCGAGTGTCGATATGCTGTCTTTGATTATGACTTTGTGACAGAAGAGAACTGCCAAAAAAGCAGGATCTTTTTCATTGCATGGTAAGCATAAGAGATGTTAAATCCAATTTATGCATATGGGTTTGTTGTTTAAAAGCTTTAGTTGGTGCAATTAATTAATGAATGATGCAAATGTTGGAAATAAAGGTCTCCTGATAGTGCAAGGGTGAGAAGCAAAATGATATATGCGAGCTCGAAGGACAGATTCAAGAGGGAGCTGGACGGAATTCAGGTGGAGCTTCAAGCCACGGATCCGACAGAGATGGATCTCGATGTTTTCAAAAGCCGAGCGAACTAAAAGACAAACTGCATTAATGGTTTAGAAAAAGAAAGAGAGAGATGTTAATAGTTTCTATGATGATGGTTTGTTGTTAACTACTGTTTTCTGAAATATTTTGTTATGTGTTTCTGTGTGGGAAAAAAACAGATCCTAAGCTGAAGGTGGTGGAATCCTTCCTTCCTATAACTTCATCTTTCATAGACTCTTGCAAGTAATGTTTACCAATAATCATTTTGATAACAAAAACCTTACTTGATAAGGTAAGTGAGGATGATAACTCTTGTTGGTAAGCATTTGTATAAGTGGCTCCTAAGGGCCTCCTATCAAATGCTTACCCGGTAAGCGTTTGTGGCAAAAAATCAACATTCCTATTTACCTTACCTGGTGAGATTTTCATCCATTAAAAAATTGTAGGGTTTAGTCCCCCAAAATGTATCCAACTTGTCACCTTTTGCTATTGTATGTATCCAACTTTAAAAATTACCATTTAATACATTAAACTACCAAAAGTTACCATTTCATGCATCATGTAACTTGTTTAGCAGGTAACCGGTCATCTCCTTCAGTCATCATCTCCGGTCATCTTCTCCGGCGAGATTCCGGCGACTGCACTATTTCCGGCGACCCATTTTTTCCGGCGACCTCAACCACTTTTCCCGACAATTGTGTTTTTCCGGTGTCCCGGGGGCCCGAATACATCCACCACCTCAAGAAGTTCATCTCGATCGTCGAGAAATCACTGTCTCACCGCCACAACAGCTCCCGGAGGAGTACCGACCACCACTTCGATCCCCCACGGAGGAGCACTGATGTGTTCGAGACCTCGAGAAAGAGCACCGATCGGAGAGAAAAACCCCGGAAAACAACCACCATTGTCGTCACCGGTCGGAGCACCAATGTCGCCATCGTCGGCGACAACAATGGCGAAAACAACCACCATTGTCGTCACCGGTGGCCTTGCGATGACGGCAGCAGCAAGCGCACCGCCACTGTCGTAGCCGACGCCATTCAAAAAACCGGAAAATACAATCGTCGGGAAAAAGGGTTTAGGTCGCCGGAAATAGTGCAGTCGCTGGAATCTCGCCGGAGAAGATGACCGGATGGCCGGAAAAGTCGCCGGAGAGGGGTGACCTGCTGGTAACCTTTGATAGCAGGTCACGATGCCTGAAATGGTAACTTTTGGTAGTTTAATGTATTAAATGGTAATTTTTAAAGTTTGATACATACAATAGCAAAAGGTGACAAGTTGAATACATTTTGGGGAACTAAACCCAAAATTGTATGCAACAATTTATTCCATAAGCCCGAATCGAGTAAAATTTGTCAACCTTATTTTTTGGTAAGGCTCTTTTAGCCTTTGTCATGGCTTTTACCAGGTATGATTCTCAGTTCTTGTATGCTCATCTTTTAAGGTAAAATGACTTGATAAGTACTTATTTAGTAGACAACCGTTAGTTGCTCTAATTGTATCTTGTCAAGGTTGAAATCGGTTTTCGGTTTGGGTGGAATAAGATAATTGAACGTGGAAGGTTTATTAAAGATCCCTTCTTTTAGAAGCCTAAGAATTAAGAAAAACAAAATTGTTTAATGGTTAGACGTTGAAGTAATTAACTTTGAATAATTATGGTTAAACTTGGCAAACTAATTAGATAACCTAGTTTTTTGTTACTAAACTTTTCGTATTTAGTTTTAAAAGTTAATGTTAAGTATGATAAAACTATGTTTGAGAAACTAGCTAGTAAGCTGGTTAATGAACATAATAAATTATGTTTGAGAAAAACTAGCATATAAACATGTAAAATAACAAAAAAAATCTAAAAATAATCAATTACATATATTTATTAATATAATTAAAATAAAATTCTAATAATATAACTAAAACAAATTTGTAACAATATAATAAGTTAAGTAATACAAACAAGATAGTAAAGAAATATAAAACAAAATAAAGAATTTAAAACTGACCATCGATCTTGCATATGGACGCTAGGATCTGGTTTACAAGTTTACATTAAAATCATTGTTTCAGATAAGCAATTCCATATACCCCCATTACTTGTTATCATCATAATAATTAAAATAGTTGTGATATTGTGAATCCGTTTCTGCTTCAAGTTTTTGTTTCATATTGTGAATCCTTTGTTTTTGGTTAAAGTTTCTTTCTAGTAGTCTCATTTTCCAAAAGTACTGTAGAATTCAATCAATACTTATGGCGTAAACTTCGATCCGTTAGTTAATAGTCAATACTATGTAACTTAGCATAGTAGTTTGGTCAATCTCATTGATGCATTATAGACCATTGTATATGTTTTAGGAAGACAAACATGCATTATCGATTTCAAGAGCATATATTAAGAAACTTTATCTAAATAAAATCTATCAAGTAAAATACACAACATAACATCTCCTATTTAAGAGCCTAATGTTTATTAATATGTCATTGAACTCATCTGCTCCAACATACATCTATTTGTGTTTATTAATATGTCATTGGAAAGTGTTTATTGCTTAAATCACATAAAGCTCCTTCAGAAAGTAGGCCAGGAGGTATGCTAAAGGCGAGATTAAAAGAGACAAAACAACTTTTACTTGTTTTACGTAAAGCTAAACCTATATTTGTCAATGATATGCATAGATATATGGTCTATAAACATGATATTGGTAGATTTCCGAATATTATAGTAAAAATAGAAAATAAACGATTCTAGTTTTCTGACATTAAAAAGCAAACAAATTTATGTAGCATAAAAAATGCAATAAAGAAACCTCATAGTAGTAACCTACCCAACACGTATGTTCCCAATTTAAACAATGTGTCGCAGCTTAAAGTGTATTTACAGATTTTGAAAAAAAAACAACTCGGGCTATCTTAGGCATGAGTAAAGTCATGTGAATCATATATGATTTTCTTAGTTTACATGTTCATTTAAATGCTTACATTTTTTTTATCCTATCTCTACATACTTATATATATAGAGTTAAGTTTCGGTGAGACCAAACTTTTTTGGTGAGACCGGTGAGACCAACATATTTTACTTGAAACTTCACATCAAAACATTTGGGAAGGTAAAAAAAATTGAACATACATCGTTAAAACATACAAAAAAACACTATCGAAAAAAATTCCAAAAAAAGGTTAAAATACGAAATCTTCACAACATTTTTTTTTGTGAAGGTTCGCATTATATATATGTAACCTTCACAGAACTTGAGTTGTGAAGGTTTTGTTTTTTAGCTTGTTTTTGATATTTTTTTGCATCGAAAGTGACTTTTAGGTCTGCGTATTCGAGTTTTATGTACATTCACGGTGTTTTTTTTGTGAAGTTTCATACGTTAGGTATTGGTCTCACGCGGTCTCACGGTAACAACTTGGTCTCAACTGATCCTAAGTCTTATTTGACAAGTTATGTTATCTTAATATATGAACACAACTTATATAAACCACAAGGCTTGTGGCGTAGCGGTAAGGCCTGTGGGGAATGTGGATGGTATCCCATTTGCCCCAGTTTCGAATCCCCTCGTGCACATCTTGTGGCCAGGCTTAGTCTCAGACGGCCGAATTTTCAATTTGTTCTATATTGCCAAGGATGTAGTCTAGGCAAAGCCTAGATGAACGTTTCAAAAAAAAAAAACACAACTTATATATGTGTGTATATATATATAAACTAATTGTTTTAACTTTTAGGTATATTTTGAGTTATTTAGCATTGTGTTATGAATCAGCTGAATTTATGTTATTTTTTAATAATTCATATAGTTTTTGTCATGAAGATTTATCACATAATTTATTTTAATTAAAAACTTATGCTGAAATGGTAATTTTTGTTATTTAGACTATTTATTCATGAAAAAGATCACACAGCAATCTATTTCAATTCATTCAAAGATATTAATGGTTCCAAGGCTTAATGCATGCATATACAGGTGCTTGTCGGTTGGATAGATCGAGCTGAAGACATTTGAACAACATTATTTAATATTTGACTGTTTGAAAAAATCTAAAACCCAACCCAACCCAAATGGTACATGTTGGTCGGGTTGATATTTTAATACATCAAAATATTCTTGTAATCTTGGATATCTTGCTTTCTCTATAGGATAAAAGATGATTATAAGTAATTCATTTTGATGGTTGAGAATGTTGCCCAATAAGATAAATAAGAATAATATTTTTATAGATAAACACTTATCCAATAAACTTTTAGTAAAAACCTTTAAATTAAATAACTTATATCCAAAGACATTCTATAAGAAAATTTTGGATGCTAGATTTCCCAACCCTAATCCGACCCTTCCAAAAGTTCGACGTTTTGATAAACAATTACACCCGTTTGGTTTGTAGGAATGGAATGAATTTGGGGGATTTGGATTTCAAATCCATTACAATCCCGCATTTGGTTTACAAGATTGTTCGAATTTGAAATCTCTCAAACATTGGATTTTGAAATCCCAGAGGAGGCTAGGGTTTCAAGGAATTTTGTATGATTTGTATATAATAATGTTTTAAAATATGTTAAAAACATTTGTTTTTTCATAAACAGTTAAATAAAAGATAATTTAATTAAATTACATTAAGAAGAATTCAAATCTATTTCAAATCCTTCAATCAAACACACAAAAGGATTCTAAATCCCCCCAACTCCAGAATCCCTACATGAAATCCAATCCATTCTGGCAAACCAAATGGACCCATAGGATGCGTTCGTTTTACGGGAATAGATTGGATTTCAAGGAGGGATTTGGATTTCGAGTAATTCGGATTTCAAATCCTTGATAAATCTCGTTTGTTTTGTAGAATTTGGAGTGAAATTTGATTTCCAATCCTTTGATATTCCCCTAAATAGAACAGTTTTCGTTTTCAATTCAATTAAGTTTAACAAATTGTTATTTTAATTAATTAATTTTTTATACTTAAAATTACATTATTCTATTTTTCTATTAAAATAAATATCATGTTGACTTTTTCTCTTTTTCATATTTCATTGTAAAAGTTAAGTATTTTCTTTTATCATATAAATCACGTAATTTTAGGAAGGTATTATAATATACAATATGGCTTGGTTTGGCAAGCATAAGCTAGCCGATAAGCTAGCTTATAAGCTCGTCCATCCAAACATGTACCAAGAAGCTAGCTGATATAAGCTAGCTTATCAGCTAGCTTTTTGAAACGCTACTTTGAGTAGCTTATGAGAAGCTTATTGTAGCTTTTTCCAATTATACCCTTATTAATATTAATTATTAAATTCAAAGGTACCCTTTTTGGTCATTTTACATACTCATACGCTAGTTTTTGCCAAACATAATTTGTTCAACAGCTAGCTTATCAGCTACTAGCAAGCTTATCAATCAACAGCTAGCTTATCAGCTATCCGCTAGCTACTAGCAAGCTTATCAATCAACAGCTAGCTTATCAGCTATCCGCTAGCTTATCAGCTACCAGCTAGCTTATAAGCTACGCTTGCCAAACATAGCCTTAATGCAATGCAGTAAATAATTCTTGCGATTGGACCCGTGATACGGAAGGAAAGATAGGTTGGTGATGATTAAAAAGAGGAGCTGAGTCAAACTTATACTTTTAACCCAGAATTTTTAGAATCCTTTATTCCAAGATTTCAAAAGGGGAAGCTAAATACACCTATTGACTTGTTATATACACCAAAAAAGTGAATTGCATCATACACACATACGTCAATATCAAAGATTACTTTTTACATTCTCAATACATTTATTTCAATTCCTAATACATTTACATGTTTTGCAAATTGGTGCATATAGCAACCTCTTTCAAAATCCACCACATAAGGGACGAATACTTTCAATTACACAACTTTCTATGGTACATTTCCATGTAAACTCCCCTAAATGTCTTTACCACATACTACATGGACAAAAAACCATGCCCAACTCCATACATTTTCTAACGCTAAAATTCAACCAAATTCACTAACACATCTATGGCTACCAAATCTTGTAAAGATTCCAAGTTATTGGTCGATAAACAGGGTTCCTATGCCAAACTACGACTATATATAACAAGTTTGTACCAGAAGTTGAATTCACTCGTACTCAAGCTTAAGTATAAAGAAAAGGCATTGAGATCGAGTCTACCTAAGAAAACAATAAGACAATATGTTGGCCTTCTTGAATGCTCACATATTGGCTATCGTCTTTGGCCTCTTAGGTATCAGTGTATATTATGCATAAGTTATTTTTTACATTTGTACCTTATAAGAATCACATTAGCAATTGAGAGGCAAAAGCATTGCATAAATTCAATTGGACGAAACCTTGCATTAGCAACACAAAAAGGTGTTGCAAATGCCAATTAGTATGCTCGTTTGGCATGCTCAGTGACCATGTTATGGGTTGCGAAAGATGGTACTTTCTGTAGTTTGATAAAATTCATATGGGTCATGTTTGAGATTTCTTATTTCTTTGTGTAGGTAATATAATATCGTTCCTCGTGTTCTTGGCCCCACTGTGAGTCTTACAAACTCGATATCTTTAAAACAGATGTTGGAATTATGTGTTTTTTTTTCCCGTAATTTATTAAACTCTCCATGATGACCGGTTTTCTTCATTAGGCCAACATTCTACAAGATTTACCGAAAGAAATCATCAGAAGGGTATCAAGCACTACCGTACATAGTTGCCCTTTTCAGTGCGGCATTGCTGTTGTACTATGCGTTTCTTAAGACGAATGCATACATGATCGTCTGCATAAATGGCATCGGATGTGTTATTGAGATATTTTATCTTGCAGTTTACTTGTTTTATGCCCCCAAAAGAACCAAGGTGCAAAATCATAACTAGCACAATGATTATTATGACACCAAACAATTTAGTGACATGAAGGTTGTCGGCAATTTTTTTTTGTCGCTAGGCAAAAAGTTTCGCCTTCTTGTCATATGACATTTTTATAAACATTGGGTCACACACACACACACACATATATATATATATATATATTTTCAATTTTCTTATGTTTTAGTGATTTGTACGATCTCTTTTGCAGATATCCACGATAAAGTTTATATCATTATTCAACATCGTTGGACTTGGTACAGTGTTGGTGCTCTCGCTTGTCTTGGTGAAAGGCCCAAAAAGAGTTAAATTTGTAGGGTGGACTTGTGCCGTTATAAATCTTGCCGTGTTCGCCGCTCCTCTAAGCATCATGGTAACAGTTTAAAATCCCGTTGGAATTGTTGTGACAAACCTAAACTGTCACAAAAGACTTACTTCGTGCCTAACTCAAAACACGATATATTCCTTTATGCAGAGAAAAGTGATTCGAACGAAAAGTGTCGAGTACATGCCATTCATGCTCTCATTCTCACTCACTCTATGTGCCACCTCATGGTTCTTCTACGGCTTCTTCGTAAACGACTACTACATAGCAGTAAGTAGCTAGAGGACATATGCGACGCCCTTATCCGTCGCTAAAATATCCATTTATCATATCATGATCTAACATGGCGCTTTTTCATTGATAGGTTCCAAATGTTGCTGGATTTCTATTCGGGATCACTCAAATGATTCTTTATGGCGTATACAAGGATTCCAAGAAGCAAACTGGTCCGGATTCAATCGAGAAACCAAATAAAAACGACATTGGTCGAGGAAACTTGGAGGTGGAAGTGGTGTCTTCCGAGGGACATCAACACTAATTTGGCATGGTTTCTACAAGAGAAGATGCATACTTGAAGAGGAAAACTTGCTTTTGATGAGTTTTTCAAGTTAAAGATTTTTCCATTTGCTAATGCGAAAAAGACTATTATTATCCTTTGTAGGTTTGGTGTTTAAGATCAATAATATGGTGTACAAGAACAAATAATGTAATATATGTTTTATATCTTTTTATGGATTTATTTTTAATTCATAAAGTAATAAAAACATAACTAAAAGGGAAAGAAGTGAAAAACAAACTCATAAAACTCAAGATTGAATAAAATGAAAAAATAACACGTTGGATTCGAGTTCTTTGAATCAATTTCTTTTTGAGCTATACATGTGTGGTAATATATTTACGTCTAAATTAAATAGAATTTGATAGATTAGAGTGAATTGCAATTTTGGTCCCTGTGGTTTAATAAAACCAGCACATATAGTCCCTACAAAATTTTTATTGCAGAAAAAACATTGTGGTATGCATTTTTGCTTGGTTTTGGTCCTTCAAAGTTAACACCGTTAGATTTCTCTGTTAAGTCCTCCACATGTGCCTTGCACATGAGGGCATATTGGTCATTTTACAAAAATTAAACTATAGGGACCAAAATTGCAATTTACTCTAAATTTATCTTCTTCTTCTTTAAACTCAGATTCAACCCAAATTCATCATCTTCTTCTTCTTCTTTAAACCATACCCAAATTCATCATCATCTTCTTCTTCTTTAAACCAAACCCAAATTCATCTTACAAAAACCCCACTTGCAATTTACTCTAAATTCATCATCTTCTTCTTAGAGTAGCAGACACGAGCCGGTGTCTTCTCCGGCGAGACATCGTCTTCTCCGGTAAGTGCCGACTTCCTTCCCCACTGACCCAACTGACTAGAATTCGACCAATCTGGCGGAAACGTTTTAGATGACGTCTTCTCCCTTGTTGGTGCAATTTCACGATACTTTCCTGCGCGATTTCAACGCGGACTTCACATTCAAACTTAGATCTGGGTTCGATTTCGCCGTTGGTTTCCAGATTTGGGTTTCTTTAATGGTGGTGGCGGCGACGGTGGTCTCGCCGGAGAAGACAACAACAATGATCGGGCTCTCTTTTTTTCCGTGCGGTTCCAACCACCGGTGGACTCTCCCTCTCGTTGCCGACCACAACCTCCGCTGCACCATTCATCTTCTCCGGTGATTCGACACGATTTTCTTCATTTTCCTCAAGTTCTGAATGACAGCCATATTCGACTTCGAACTTAGATTTTTCAATTTTTGACGATTTTTTTCTCTTTTTCTTCATAGTCGGCTTAGATGATTCAAATCCAACACTCATATTGGCTTTATCAGGTTTTGTGAGTTCTTCCATTCCAACAAAACTTTAAAAAATCACGAGATTCAAGGCACAAAATAAGCTTAGATCACATAGGAAATATCAGAGAGAGAGAATTCAAGTTGAAAAATGGGTGAGAATAAAATAAAACAACCAAAAACGAGAGAGAAATAGGGGTTTTCTAAACATTATGATTTTGGTGGTAGTGGGTTGTGCTTGGTGGTAGTGGGTGGTGGTTGGTTGGTGGTGTTTGGTGGTAGTGGGTGGTGGGTGGTTGGTGGTGTTTGGTGGTAGTGGGTCTGGTGGTGGGGGTTGAAGAGATGAATAGTCAAATTAATAGAAAAAGAATGGAGGGGGATGAATTTGGGTTTGGTTTAAAGAAGAAGAAGAAGAAGATGATGAATCTGGGTATGGTTTAAAGAAGAAGAAGAAGATGATGAATTTGGGTTGAATCTTGGTTTAAAGAAGAAGAAGATGAATTTAGAGTAAATTGCAATTTTGGTCCCTATAGTTTAATTTTAGTAAAATGACCAATATGCCCTCATGTGCAAGGCACATGTGGTGGACTTAACAGAGAAATCTAACGGTGTTAACTTTGAGGGACCAAAACCAAGCAAAAATACATACCACAATGTTTTTTCTGCAATAAAATTTTTGTAGGGACTATATGTGCTGGTTTTGTTAAACCACAGGGACCAAAATTGCAATTCACTCTATTTTAAATAAAATATATCTAATCTATATATATATATATTAAAATTTTTCACTTTACATCCTCATCATTTTAAGATAATATATATATATATATATTAATTAAAATGTATTAAAGTTTTTGTTTTTTCTTTTTAATAAATTATACCATTATAATCCTCTCGACAATACCTTCAAAATGAGTTTAATATTGAATATTTTTTTTAATTTAACTACATTATTAAAATTAGATATAAACTAATTTGTTTAGATTTTATTACAATTCTATTCTTGATATTCTTGAAATTTAAAGATTTTATCTTCTTAACCTAAGTTTTTTTATAGATTATTTATAATCTTCTTAACCTAAGTTTTTTTATAGATTATTTATAAGTAATTAAAATTTATTTAAAACTCCATTGTTGATATTCTTGAAATTTAAAGATTATATCTTTTTAATCTAACTATTTTTATAGATTATTTATAAGTTATTAATTTTTTATTTAAAATTCTACAAATAAAAAACACTACATATTTTATTTTTGAATCCCTACCGTTATAAAAATAGATATAAATTAATTTGTTTAGATTTTATTACAGTTTTATTCTTCATATTCTTGAAACTTAAAGATTTCATCTTTTTAACCTAATTATTTTTATATATTATTTATAAGTAATGAAATATTATTTTGTTTAAAACTCAATTGCTAATATTCTTGAAATTTAAAGATTCCATCTTTTTAATCTAACTATTTTTGTAGATTATTTATAAAATTATATTTTATTTTATTTAAAATCCTACAAATCAAAACACTACTCATATTTTATTTCTGAATCCCTCCAATTTTAAAATCATTCACGAAATTCAAATCTTTTGACAAAAGAATAATAAATTTTCAATTTTTAAAATTTTAACAGCTATTAGATAACTAAAATATCTATTGTAATAAGCAATTATAATGGCAATTGTCGTATAACATATAATTTACATAAGTATTTAAATGGTAATGACAATTGTCATGTAAATGTCAATTTTTATTAAAAATTAAAATAACATGTTTCAAATGCCCGTATAATATACGGGTCATTAAGTCGCTGAAATTTCAGAGTGACACTTGGCGCGCTCTCGTTTGTCCTCACGTTCACAACGAAAAAGTGGTTTGTATTTGAACCCACCCCTATATATGTATATATATATATATATAGAGAGAGAGAGAGAAAAGTTCAAATGTGAACTTAATTTGGGTTGTGAACATGAGAACGAATATCAGCCACTCATCCGGTCAATAAATGCGGTTTTGACCGGGTCCCATCCTTTAATAATCTCCACCCTCCCATGAATCGTGTCAATCCTCCGTGATCGCGTCCGTCGTAACAGAAGATGTGTGGCTGAGATTTGTCCTCACGTTCACAACCAAAATTGAGTTCCACATTTGAACCTAACCCTCTTCCTCTTTCATATATATATATATATATATATATAGGGGTGGGTTAAAATGTGATCACTTTTTGGTTGTGAACGTGAGGACAGCCGAGAGCGCGACACGTGACGGATGACTAGGCGCCACGTCAACTCCACGGCAGATGACTAGACGCGATTCATGGGAGGACATTGAATTAAAGGGGGGGGACCACACTCAAAGCCGCCACGTGTCGCGCTCTCGGCTGTTCTCACGTTCACAACCAAAAAGTGGTTCACATTTGAACTTTCCTCTATATATATATATATATTATAAAAGAGAGAAAGAGGAAGAGAGAGGGGACCAAACCGCTTGGGTGTACACTGTTAGTAATTATGTGCAGAAGTTGACAAACCAGACTACACATCCAATGTTATAAGACACTTGAGGGTCACACTTGTGAGGCCTGTAAAACGAACAAGTAAGATAACTCCAGTATAGAGAGAAAAGATTTATAATAGTCAATTATAAATCTATTGGGTGTTTTCTGTAAGAAACTCCAAAGTTAAAGGTTTCTATTATTAATTAAACAGGGATTATATATTTATTAGTTAAATAAATATATAACTGGTTTTAATTAATATTTGTTATATATGGTAAATATATATATTAGTTAAATATATATATGGTAATTATCCTGACTAATATATTAGTTGTATATATGGAAATAATCTTTCTTAGTGGAAAAGAAAGATTTATTTATGGATAATTATAGAAAAAGGAAACTGAATATGATACAGATTGTGTTTATTCAGTTATATATATATCCAGCTATGGTTAAACCTTTTTCATTCATTGAATCAATAACTCATTATTCACTCCCAACCATAGAAACCTCTCTCTCTCTCTCTCTCCCTTGGTCGACGCTAACAACAAATCCGGAGGAAGTTCGGGTTCTGTTCGGGTGTTCGGGAATTTGGAGTTGTAACCGGCTAGAAGGTCGTTCGTAAGGTTCATCACGAGTGGATCAAGCTCAAGCAATTCAGGTAAGCTTTCTAAACCCCGAATTATATGACTGTTTGGATAAACAATAAAAAGATCATGTGCTTTCGGGTTTTTACACAATTATGCTTCCGCTGATCAAACCAGTTTGGTTTGATGTTCGAATTAACAGTTTGTTTTTCGAACCGTGACTCGAACCAGTTTGGCCCGAGGTCTCACAAAAACCCAACAGTGGTATCAGAGCCATTAGTTTTTCTTATTGTTTATCTCGTTTCTAGTTGTATAAAGTTTTAATCTTTATCAGTTTTGGGTAAGGATTAAATCTTTATCTGTTTGTATAAAGCTTTAACTTTTATCAGTTTGCTTAAAAGATTAAATCTTTATCTGTTTTAAGTTTTATCAGTTTGCTAAATTTTATCTGTTTGTATAAAATTGTTTTATCTGATAATCCTAAATTTTATCTGTTTGCATAAAATTGCTTTATCTGATAATTGTTTAAGATCCGTTATAATTATTTTAGTTGTATAAAGTTTTAATTTTTAACAGTTCGTTTAAGAATTAAAATTTTATCAGTTTAAGTAAATATCTTTATCAGTTTAGATAAGGGATTAATCTTTATCAGTTTGCATAAAGATTGATATTTATCAGTTTAAAATTAATCTTTATCAGTGTTGTATCAAGATTGATTTTATTAGCTTGTATAAAGTTTGGATTTTTATCAGTTTAGGTAAAATTCATCTTTATCAGATTCAAAGCTTTCTATCACCACCGAAAAACCACGAACCGCAACAAAGATCAATCGCCGGACATCGGAACCGCGACCAAACCACCAGTTTAGTGGTGGTCACGGTGATCAACGGCGATGGCATCGGAAAGCCACGTTGGTGGCGGTTATAATCGATGACTGAAACCGACCGCCGCTGGCTGCCTCACGACCGCGCCTAGCGGCGGCGGTAGTTTGTTTCTGTTTGATATCGCAACCACCAGGAGCCACCACGGTGGCGGTGGTGATCGTCGATATTGAAACCGCAGACCGCCGAAAGCCACAACGGTGGCGGCGGTGAGCGGTAATGATGTTGTTATAGTCTCCGGTCGCCAACCGGGCACGGCTGGCACTACGGTGGCGGCTGTTTGCGGTCATCGTCGCCGACCACCCAGCCCCATGGTGGTGGCGATGGTCCGTGGTGGCTGTGTTTAGTCGCCGACCGAAAACGATGGCGGCGGGTGTCTTGCCTTCGTCAATCGCGGAGTGGTGGCGGTGTGGTGCGCAACTGTCGTCCCCGGTGGATGACGGCGGCGGTGAATCTTCAATCACCGGCCACACACCATCACGACGGTGGTGGCGGTTCTCGGCCACGGCCGACTGTCACAGGTGGTGGCGGCGGCATGGTGGTGGTGTTTATCGATCACCAACCGCAAACGGCGGTGGTGGATGGCAATGGCGGCACTTTGGTGTTGCCAATCATCACCGGGTTTGCGGTGACCAAGCCCAAAAACTTGTCGTTTTTGGATAATGGGCTTAACCATGGACTTTTGGGCCACGTTATAGGCCCAATTAGGTTTATCGGGTTTTTAGGCTTTTTCCCAAAATTAATTTCATAAAATTGTTTTAAGGGATTTAATTCTTAACAAATTTATAAAATTATGTTTTATTAAACCAAGTTGTTTTGACCCGTTTGGTCAAATTGGCCCGATGTCTTTTTCGACTGTCTGATCGAATAAATGACACGGTTCACGGGCCAGTGTTTAATGTTTCGACAAGTTCGTTCGGAACGGTTGGTTTAAACAGGATAATTAAAAGCGAGTATTTTAGAAAAATTGGTTGTGTTTTATGAAATAAGATTTATAGTATATAAATCTTGGAGATTTTATAAAAGATCACTTTTCAGATTTAAAATATTAGTTTCGATTTATAAAACAGTTTGATTTTATAAATCAGTTAATACCATGGTTTATGATAAACGAAATAATTTTAACGGATCTAGGATTGTTTAATGCTTTATTTTATATACTTTATTGCTCTATATAAAACTTGCGTGGTTAAATGTTAATATATATATATATCTGCTTAGTATATATATATGCTATAGTAATTATAGAGATTGCCAATTTAGACGCTTAATCTATTTGGAGAAACCTGCGTGCCACTTTCAACCCTGGAAACTTGCAAAATGACCTTTAGGATAGATTTTTCTTTTTCTTTTCCCGGAGTTCCGTCAAGAGATGCCGAGGCCAGTGGGAGCTACGCAAGGAGATCGGAGCCACGCGGGGAAAACGGAGGAAAATAGTTTTAGGACAATTTTGGTCCTTTAGGAATTAATTGGCAAATCAATAATTGCTTGTTTTTGTTTCTTTAACTGCATGATTGTGATTATTATGCTTGCTCGTGATTATTGATATTACATGCTTAGGTTTTATCAAATGTTTTTTAAAATTAGGTCTTATTTTATAAAACTAGTTATATCACGAGGTTGGTTTTAAAAACCTAAAATTACCATTTTATGAACATTTTTAGATGGTAAAATTATTTTTAGAACCATTATAAGATTGTTTTCTTATAAGAGGCATGCTTTTAAAACAGTCAGTTTTATTAGCAAGTAAGTTTTAGAACAGTTAGTTTTAAACATCGGTTGTTTCTTAAAACAGTTAGTTTTAGAACAACAAATGCCTTTAAGACAATCAGCTTTTAATAGCGATTTTAAAAATACTGGAAATTTAAAGTTTTTCAAAAACTTAGTTAAAACCCATAAAATCATAGATCAGTAGTGCAACCCATTTGTGGACACCTTTGGCGTAAGGTACGTTGGGGCTCGAAGGAGTCGAACCTTTAGCACCCACGTTCAAACCCCAAACTGAAGGGGATGAAAAGACTCTGCGATATCGGGTGGTACCGACCAGAGTACATCCAGTTCAAAATGGTGAGATCTATTTTGGTAATTGTTACAATTCACCGGGTGGTACCGGGCCAAAGAGCACTAAGAGGGACTAAAACATGTACGGTTTTATCCGATGTCCCGAAAAGATCTAGGAGTCATGTCAGTTAGATATGATTGGTAAAAGTCCTTACCTACCGAAATAGTACGGATCTGGTGAGGCGTGACCGCACATCAGGACGTATGAAATAAGGATCCTAGTCCGATAATTATCATTTTAGGGTTTATTGATATTTATTCGGAATCGTTTATTCAAAGGTACTAAAACCAAGTTTTTAAATGTGTAGATGGCAAACACGGTTACCAACACCAATAACCTTTCTCTTCGCTCGATCCTAGAAAAGGACAAACTCACTGGTCCAAATTTTCTCGACTGGGAGCGCAATCTCCAGATTGTGCTCAGGCACGAGAGAAAGTGGTATGTCCTAGAAGAACCTCTAGGTGAGGCCCCACCAGCAAATGCCAGTACGGCAATCAGAAATGCTTATCAAAAGCGTTCGGATGATTTGCTGGATGTTGGCTGCTTGATGCTTGCGACTATGAGCCCAGAACTACAAACAGGGCTCATGAACACTAATGCTTACGACATGATCCGCCAGCTGAGGGACATGTTTCAAACGCAAGCTCGCACAGAGCGTTATGATGCCACGAGGGCTCTAAACGCGTGCAAAATGGCCAAGGGGACCTCTGTCAGTGCCCACGTTATGAAAATGAAGAGGCTACTTGACCACCTAGAGAGGTTAGGTCACCCAGTTCCGTTACAGTTGGCAACGGATACCATACTCAATTCATTGTCCGATGACTACAAGCAGTTTGTGATTAACTTTAACATGAACAACATGGAAAGGAGCATAGCTGAATTGCACTCCATGTTAAAAACTGCTGAGCAAAGTATGGGGATGGGGACCAAGACCAAAGATGTTCTGATGGTCAGGAATGGTGGAGTGAAGAAGAAAAGAGGGCAAAGGAACACCAGCAAGGGCAAGGACCAGGTTCAGGTCAGCCAGAGTGTACCAAAGGCCGTTGACAATAGAAAGGGCAAGGGCAAGGGCAAAAAGGTTAAAGTCAACAAAGCGAAGGCCGAGAATCGATGCTTTACGTGTCATGAGGTCGGACATTGGAGACACAATTGCCCGAAGCGTCATGAAACAGGTATAAACACCTAGGACGTTTTATGACTGCTTCAGTTTATCATTACTACTTGTTAGTTTACAAGTTAACTGACACCTAGAAGCAAATGTATGATTGCAGGTGATCAGGAGAAATGAAGTGCCCGGGTCCTGAGGATCAGACAAGATTTCTTTTAGATATTATCAAGACATTTTTAGATTATTTTAAAACATTTTATTTTGGATAGTTTTGAAATATTGGTTGTTTTTAAATTTATGGGATTTTGGTATTTTAAATTTAAAATTATTGTCTTGATTTATATATATCTAATTTTGCCTTGAATCTAAGTCAAGATAGACTTGATTCAATACGTTGATCCTAGATGTTGTCTACCACACTAACAAATATACTTCAAATTTAGTAATTCGAAGTAATATATGAAAACTGTCAAAAACACACGAAGTACTATTTTATAGGAATGTGTTTTTGGAATAAAACATTTACGAGTAATATGATTATAACAGGTATATTGTAGTCAAGTTCAAATTACTCATATGTTTTAAAAGGATTTTAGGATATTATCACAGATGACGTTGATAATATCAGTATTTATAAAACTAGTAAATTCCAAGTTTTGGAATTGGGATTTGATAAAAAAAATCCAGTTAAGTTTTATAGTAAAATTCAAGTTTATAGTTTTAAACTTATTACTTAAAAAAAATAAAATTGACTAAATAGTCAAGTTTTGACTAAGTCAATGAAGCATTAAATTTAAGTAATAGTCAGTTTTCATATAGGTTAGTGGGAGCCCAATTTATTCTCTATCTATGCTTCCGATAAAGAATAAAAGCTATATTATTGATCTGTATTTCTAGGAATTCATAATCCAGAGAGGAGAAGAATTCATGAGAAATATGATCTATTCTTTTAAGTCAAGAGGTTAGATCAAGAGTTTCAAGGTCTCGAAACAATAAAGTCAAAGTTTTGACTTTAAGAAAATCAATAATTATATGTGTTGTAATAAAGATATTCAAGTATCCTTTTTAGACCATCAAGTGTTGTAGAACACTAGGATAAATTTCCTGGAATTTACCAGTTTGGTAAATGGAAATTTTGTCAGATTTCAGGTAGAAATCTTTATCTACACAGCAACTAAGGAAAGTTGCGGAGTTGACTTTACATATTCAAGAAACTTGGAGTCATTCCAGTATCTCCAAGATTTAGGCAATATGGTAAAGAAAAGTCTAGATTTTGTTTAAAGTGTTTGCAAAACAAAACTAGCAGAACCAAGTTAAAAATTATTATTTAATAACTTGCGTTGTTTTGGTTGTTTCTTTGATTAGGATGGTAAACACTAATCGAAGGGTTTAAATTGAAGGAAGGTGATACTTCATTTAAACCAAGTATAAAGTACACATTGAATAGACACCGTAAAAGTAACTTGGAAGTGCTATTAATTTTGTTATTATTACAGAGTGGAATATGGACTATACAAAATTAGTTTCTTGGTTTCTTTTATACTTAGCATGTTTTTGATCCGGGAATAAAACTAGTATAAGTTTTATTTGAAATTATCCGTGACAACTTATCAAGGTGGGAACCTGATAGGGTTTTAAAGTCATCGTGAGTTTTTGGGTAGTTATAAAACAGAGTGTTGAATAACAGCTACAAGCGATGTAGACCAAAAACTGCACGGATATTCGATAGAGCAGCGAATATCGGATGTGATCCGCTGGTTGAGATTACTTCATGGATTTTGTCATAAGTAAATCTCACAGTAGGTTGTCCTCAACACCTGAGGTATCTGGTTTGGAATCACGGGGACTACTGGATACTTAGTACGTTCTAACATCACACCGTAACAGGGTGGTCATACGGGGCGTAACTAGATTCAGCGGAAGTCGTGGTGACAAATGCAGATATGCAAGATGGGATTTGCACCTCTTCTATGAAGAGAGATATTTTCGGGCCCCTTGACTGACTACAAGAACTGATGAAGTGCATGGCCATGCCCAAACGAACTGATTTGTTCTTTGTCGTTTACCAATCAGTTGGAAGTCGGATAGTCATGAACATAATCTTGAGTATTCTGAGTTGACTGTATCCATGCTCGTACTCAAAATTGAAATATCGTGTTGCAAAAGGAAAAGCCTAGTTATACCCGATTTGTGAACAGTGTGTTCATAAATGTTGTATCCTTTAAAAGGGATGATATCACCTACCTGGGTATAAGAGTGCTTATAACCTGGTTAGCCTAAGTGCCTGTCTAGGGGCCTCCTTAGGTCCGTGTGGTCAAGCCGGTATTGCCAACTTGCACAAGTGGGAGTCTGTTAGTAATTATGTGCAGAAGTTGACAAACCAGACTACACATCCAATGTTATAAGACACTTGAGGGTCACACTTGTGAGGCCTGTAAA
This sequence comes from Centaurea solstitialis, assembly GCA_030169165.1. Lineage (NCBI taxonomy): Eukaryota > Viridiplantae > Streptophyta > Magnoliopsida > Asterales > Asteraceae > Centaurea > Centaurea solstitialis. Next base: position 50,253,461 of record CM058044.1, read on the forward strand.
ACGAACAAGTAAGATAACTCCAGTATAGAGAGAAAAGATTTATAATAGTCAATTATAAATCTATTGGGTGTTTTCTGTAAGAAACTCCAAAGTTAAAGGTTTCTATTATTAATTAAACAGGGATTATATATTTATTAGTTAAATAAATATATAACTGGTTTTAATTAATATTTGTTATATATGGTAAATATATATATTAGTTAAATATATATATGGTAATTATCCTGACTAATATATTAGTTGTATATATGGAAATAATCTTTCTTAGTGGAAAAGAAAGATTTATTTATGGATAATTATAGAAAAAGGAAACTGAATATGATACAGATTGTGTTTATTCAGTTATATATATATCCAGCTATGGTTAAACCTTTTTCATTCATTGAATCAATAACTCATTATTCACTCCCAACCATAGAAACCTCTCTCTCTCTCTCCCTTGGTCGACGCTAACAACAAATCCGGAGGAAGTTCGGGTTCTGTTCGGGTGTTCGGGAATTTGGAGTTGTAACCGGCTAGAAGGTCGTTCGTAAGGTTCATCACGAGTGGATCAAGCTCAAGCAATTCAGGTAAGCTTTCTAAACCCCGAATTATATGACTGTTTGGATAAACAATAAAAAGATCATGTGCTTTCGGGTTTTTACACAATTATGCTTCCGCTGATCAAACCAGTTTGGTTTGATGTTCGAATTAACAGTTTGTTTTTCGAACCGTGACTCGAACCAGTTTGGCCCGAGGTCTCACAAAAACCCAACATACACAAGGAGCCCTCACCCGCAATAGGGGAGTACTAGTGTGTACACCAAACCCGCCAAGCTCGAAAGCGACCTCAAGTCCTCACCCGAGAGCGGTACAAATGGTCTAAGATTATAGGGAAAAGTGATCAAACTTATCATTTTAGATTAACGCCTTACTTTTTTAGCCAATCATTTATATATATAAAAACAAGAACCTCCAAGTATGAGGTGGCACTCTCTAAGACAAGGATTAGCCTCTAAAAATTTTCTTATTATTTTGAGTTTTTTAATTATCAAATAAGTTAAAGACTATTTTACCCTTAAATGATAATTATATGTTTAATTATAAGAAGGACTCTTTGGTAATTTTACTTACAATTTAATTACCCTTAACTTCTAATTTATTTGACTTAATGGAGACATTAATTTACTCTCTTCATATTTCCATTTATTAATTAAAATGGAAAACCTACAACAAACTCCTTTATAAATAGAACCTAATGCCCATCAACATATGATGTATAGCAACATGTATGTTCTTTGTTAAATCCTATTGAATTTGAATGTTTATTGTGTCTTTTTTATAGAATCCATTTTCGCAGGTATTATTACCCAATCTTCATAAAATTTTCAGGTGAAGTAACACATTTTTTATTTACTTTATGATTTATGTAAGTTATATGTTATTTTTGCGTGTGTATGTAATAAGTATCATCGTTACCTTTGTTTTCTATCAAAATTTCAAATAATAATTATGCTTTTGTGACTTATGTGTGACTGTTACTAAACTTTCGACTTTTATTTGGAATTTCTTTCACAATTATAATTTTTTTCTCCTTTATCTTTTCATTTAATGTATATGTTGTACACATTGTTATTAAACAAGTGTTTTCCACATTGTTGGTTTTCTTGATATTTATGTTATAAGACGATTTTAAATGAGGTTTTTTCCCCAATTTGTTTTGTTTATATTTTCATAGTTTCTTAAAATGTTTCTTTTTGTTGACAATAATCAAACTCTAAATTCTAAAATATAATCTATGTGGTTTATTTACTTTTGGTTTTGTTGTGAATTATCTCTTTATTCTTTTATATTTCAATAGTTTATCAATTTGTAATTTATAAGAAAAAAAATACCAACAATGAGATGACATTTTCTAAACATTCTAATCCCAAATTTCTTATTTTTTTCTAAAATATTTACCTTTTCTAATATAGTTATTAACAAAGTATTATACTAATTAAATTATTCATATTCTTTTTTGGCACCTAAATTTTCTTATTTCTTTTATTCACGTCATTCTAATATTGTTATCCACATAACATATGAATAATGAATATAATCAACATATTTAAGAACTTATTATATATAAGAAATCACAATAATTAATATGTATATTGTTATTTACATGATAAATTAAATATGTGTATTTCAATAAATAAATTAATATGTGTATATTTATATATTTGATACTAACATCATGAAAACGTTGCTTAAATGAAATACTTATGTTAATTAAAAATCTAATAACTTAACATCAATATACTTTAATATAACTTTAATGATAATTATCAATTGCTATTGTTTATAAAATACTTTTTATATGTATTGTTTAAAATACTAAACGGTATATTATGCCATATATATTCATTTGTATAAATACTATTTTCATCACTCTTATATAAACATAATACATAAAAAAATAAAAAATATGATATATATCAATTAGACCTATTTTCAAGTGAAATTTTAATTCCAAAATAAAAAATACGATAAACAATTGAAGTCATTATATAAAAAAAATATTAAACCTTATAAATCTTATGAAAATCAGTAAAAAGATATAAACGAAATTATAATTAATATAAAATAAATACATTTATAATCAATATATAGTTAAATATTATTAATAGTTCTCTAAATATATGAGACACTTACCATGTTTAATATCGCCTAAAAACATACTTAAATAAAATAATATGTATAATTAGAATTAGTACACAAAATATAAAATGACTACATTAATGTATAATAAAAAATAAAGTCAATAAAATAATTTGTGTAAAAGAAAATATGAAAGCAATATGTCACTTAAATTAAAAAAAATCAATATATTAGATGAAAAAATTATTTTTTACAATAAAAAATACATATAAATTAATTCATACTCTATTATTACTTAGATTAAATCAAATTAAATATGTAAATTGAATTAGAATACAATCAATATATATATATATATATATATATATATAATATGACATTCCTTAATTTGGTTTTTAAAAACACAGCAAAAAAATTATGAACGGTGCGTATCAAACATTTTGTAACAAGAAATGACTAAGTATATATATTATATATATATATATTTGTGTATGTGTGTGCCACTTATGAAAAATATTTTTCATTTTAATTTTAGATATTATAAATTATTAACCGAATAATTACATTTTAGCTGTATTTAGACAAGTATTTCTTTAAATTATTTTTTGCTACCGCACAGTGCACGGTTTTGCTACTAGTTTATTTACATTTGAACCAAAATAATCAATATTTCACAAATTATAAAATAAAATGTTGATTCTTAGACCCTTCGTACATCCATCATACGTTCAATATATTTTACAAATTTCCAAATGAAACAAAAAATGCTGAAGGATTAAAACAAAAAAAAAATCGGTTGGCTTCGCCCGGGTTCGAACCGGAGACCTTCAGTGTGTTAGACTGACGTGATAACCAACTACACCACGAAACCAATTGTTGAAATACTTTCCTACATATTATATTCATACATATATATATATATGTAATCAATACGGATCTTGGATACACATATCTACCTGGAGCTCCAATACGAATCATTCAACCCAATTTCCCTCTCGATTCCGAACCCTAATTTATTCATCTCATCTCATCATCTTCAACCACAAAATTCACTCTCCATACTTGTTCTTAGATCCATATCTCTATCTCTAATCTCCAATCGAACCTCTAATTGGAGTAATAATGGCCGGTGCTGCTTTGGACATGTCTCTTGATGATCTCATCAAGAACAACAAGAAATCCGGCGGTGGCGGTGGCGATGGCGGTGGCAGAGGTCGTGGTCGACCGTCTGCACCTGGACCAACACGTCGATTCAACAACCGCGGTGCTAACCGACCTTCTCCTTACGGTGGACCAAAGGTTGATTTAAGTTTAGATCGTGGATTGATTTTGATGCTTTATAATAATATGCGTATTTAGGTTTTGGATTTTTTGGTTAGATGTAGGTGGTGATTTAGTAGTGTGTGAAATCTTATTATGTGTATGATTTATTAGGCACCGGATGCGTCTTGGAAGCATGATATGTTCGGTGTTGCGGATCAGGTCATGGGGAACGTTGGACCTGGCGGAAGGCCGTCTGCGATTGAGACCGGGACGAAGCTTTACATATCGAACCTTGATTACGGTGTCTCAAATGAAGATATTAAGGTAAAATTGGTGTTTTTATGTGTTTTTGGTAACTAGGTGTACTTTGAATGTTTGGAGTGTTGTGGTTAAGGTTTGTTGAGATCGGAGGATATTAAAGTTTTCGACTTTCGGTTATGGTGGATTGGATTGTTGCTTGTTTGTAGATGGACCTGAAGAATCAAAATTGGGATCTTGAGTCTAATGATAGTATGATACCAAACTCATATTTGTTATGTTGTTAGATATTAATGTGAGGATTTGTTGTTAGGGAAACACTATAGTCTATAGAAGTGAAGAAAAAGAGTAAAGTGTAATTTTTTTATAGCAGACTTCTTTGATGGATTTACAATGTGAATGAGGTTTTCTATCTTGTGCATTCTAGTGTCTATTTATATTTACTTGAAAGTTATAGAAGTTCTTGGTCAGTCTTACATGGATGAACTGGCTTTATTTTTGCAGGAGCTTTTTGCAGAAGTTGGTGATCTGAAGAAGTATTCTATACATTACGATAGAAGTGGGAGATCAAAGGTGCTTTTCAAAGTTAGGGCATCTGTGATGAAGAATAGTTTCTCTATGTTCTCCTGTCTTAACTGAATTTTTTATTTAGGGAACGGCTGAGATTGTCTTTTCAAGACGGCAAGATGCGTTAGCGGCGGTCAAGAGGTATAACAATGTTCAGCTTGATGGAAAGCCAATGAAAATCGAGATCGTGGGATTAAACATAGTAGCTCCTGTTGGTGGTCTTCCATTGCCGAACAACTACAACTCCATAGGAAACATGAATGGTTTTCCTAGAAGGTATGGTTTTTATTGTCATAAAATTCTTCAATTGTAATGTGTTGTGAAGCTCGAGTATCAAATGACAGATTGGTTTGCTGAAAATGCTGGGTCAATTTTATGTGTTCTTTTACAAGTATAAGGCCGTGTTGATATCGTTGGCCTTGGCCAATTGCCAATGGGACGGCCATATTGATGGTTTCTGGAGTTCTGTCTTCTAATGTTCTGCTTGATGTCATTCTTGACTAAAATAGGATATAAAATTCATTAAAATAGCTGAATATAATGATTTCGTGAATTTTATATCTGTAGTTTAATTGACTGAGGCGTTTCTTGATTAACAAAACATTCTCTGATCACCTCTATCTTTTCTAGCCGCAACTTGTGTTCATCGTAGGATCTTGCTATCATGCTATGTATCCATGGCATACAAAATTATCGTTTTCGTATGTGTTGATGTTTTTAATCGTATTCGGTGTTGAATCATCAATGGTTACTTTTGATTATTGATCTTCTGCCTCAGTCCTATGTTTTGTAAAACCATGGTTTTCATACTGTAATTGTGGTATGCATTTTGGTAATCTTGAAACAACATGCTTTTACTTGTTGGATGTCTTATTTTTTTCTTCTGGTGCACAATGGAACAGTGGACAAGGCAGGAATGCTGGATTTGGAAGGCCACGTGGTGGTGCTGGTGGTGATCGAGGCCGAGGATCTGCAAGGGGACGTGGACGTGGGAGAGGCCGTGGAGAGAAGATATCTGCCGATGATCTTGATGCTGATTTGGAGAAGTACCATTCAGAATCAATGCAAACCAACTAAAAACTTCTCTCATGTGCTTGTTCTTTTTTTCTCCCTGGCTGTTATAACAGCTACGTATGCTATAGTGATGCACTGAAAACTGTTTGTATTTCTATGGACACCCAACTCTCTAGGCTACGGACAAAGTACTAGGGAGAGGATTCTAGAACCTTAGTTTTTATGGAGCTTTTGGCTCTTTACTGTTACTGTTTTATAAATTTGCAAGAACCGTACTTTAGTTTATGGACCGTTGTATTCATTCCGTACTCAGTCCCACACTCCCATTAGCTTCTTTTATCTGTGCTTCGTACCAGACATGGAGGCATTAAAGTGGAACATTCTTGCCTGTATCCTCACTGAATTGCAATTGCCTGGAAGATGATGGAATGCACCGTGTCATGCATCGACATCGATCTGAGGTAGTTTTCCTGTGTTCCATTTTATCTCAGATTCTATATCATGAGAATTTGCAATGCCTGATATTGACCATAATATGAAGGTGAAGTGTTAATTATCCTGCTTTGAGTTAACCTGTTGACAATGTCAAAAACAGGTAACATAGAAGCAGGCAGGTGTAGCTGTCATACTAGGGGTGCCTTTCATTCGGATTCTTTATGCTGGGTTGATGGAAATATTCGAAAGACTGGGGAAATATTCGAAAGACTGGGCATGGAAATAGATGCTGAGCACTTGGAACATCAAACCCTCGAAAGCAGGATATGTGATGAAGTAGGTAAAGACTTAATTCTGCTGTGGGGGGTTCACTTTCCCATCTAGTTAGAGTTGATTTCTCATTCTGCATCCTATGTGTTGGAATCGCACAAGTGCATAAGCCCAGAAATGTAGAATCGGAAAGATGGAGGTCTGAAGAGGTGGGTATGTTTGGATTTAGGAGAAAATGCAAGTAAGGCAATTTATACCTATACATCTATTGCTGGGTCAATCTGCTTATTGGACGTAAATATTGATGTTGATGCTTTATTACGGTGGATGGTGTGCTACGGTTGGTCAATATCTAGGAGCTTTTGGTTGATGGTTGGCTCTCTTTGAGGTTCCATGGCCATACAGCAAGAGTTTCAGTGCCTTTTCTTTTTCCATCAATTCTGAAACATTTACTTGGGTGTGAGTTACAGTTTAAGTGTGCTCCAATGAAAAGTACACAAACACTAGTAGTGCCTCTTTTGACAACCAAGTCACAATGTATCTCTCTGGGGATGGGAAGAATATCTGTGTGGATGGATGTCTCCATAATGTGTAATTGGAGAGTCGGCTTTCTTCCTTCTCGACCAGACAAAGGAGATATAGATTCCATTCAGGCAGGTAAGGCTATTAGCAAGTGAAAAATTGAAGATGATATTGAGCTCTTGCTGGCCATTATCATATGTAATTTGTTTGCAATCAGAAATCATCAAATACAATGTTAGCATAATATAAAAAGACTGATGGAAAAACATACACCTGATCTGTGAGACAAGTGTTTTAGCACAATATGCTTCGCTTTGTTTGGTGGAATTTCTACTTGGGTGATGACCGAATCTTAACAAGGCCGTAGAATCTTGTATATTAAAGGGTAAAGCTGATTTCACCGTTTCTTTCTAATCAAAAACTTGAAAAAAATGGAGTCAATCTGACCATGGGTTGTTGTCTTGTTGATGGTTATTCAGAACTTGGCTTGAATCGAACATTGCTATGAACTTGACCAGTTTCGTCTGTAGTCTTTTAAGATGAAAATGAGTTTGATTTCGACATTGTTGTGTAGCAACCGACTGGTTTGGTTAGGTACTAGACTAAAGATGGAATTGGAAACAAAAACTACAACCACAACCCGAACGAAAACAAAAATGGGCAGGAAAAAAGTTTTAAGTCTTACATATTGCCAAAATCTGGTAGCCCAAAAGATCATTTTGTTACAAAACTTTGATTCCCAAATTGTTTATCCTTTGAAGTAAATAATATTAGCAATCATATATGATAAAAGAACTAGAACAATACCTATTTAAAAGAAAGAAAGTGTTCAAATCATGTGATTTACCAGTGTTTTATAAAACTTGTTGCACAGTCACCATAGCATGCCATGCCACAAGGCTTATGTCTCGTATAACGTTAATCATATGGCACGTCATAGTTTAATGCGCATTTTTATAATGCATGATCTTTTTTTTTTTTTTACTTTACTAATGTCCTACACGCTAGTTTGAATATATGACTTAATTTAACGTGCTTATTACTATTCACTCATTGCCTAAAAATGCAAAACATGTGTTTTTGCATATAATATTATATATATGGATTACGAATTTGTTGCTATAAGTCACATAATGGCGTTGTCGTGACTTCTAAGGCTTGAAGCTTGTTCTCGTTGCTATACCAACATCTCACATCATTTAGAACCTTACATTTTACATAAATATTATGTATAAAATCACATGTGATTCTACACATGATTCAAGTGTTTCTGTTTATTTAAATAGTTAGCAATCTTGTTTGAATTTCCCTCTAACCTCAAATGTCTATATGAGCACATATACAAAAGAAAATATAACATGAGTTCTTATGTTTCGCTGGTAATCGATACGAACAGATGCATTTATTTAATTTTTTGA
>CM058044.1:50261929-50284006 GCA_030169165.1 Centaurea solstitialis
AGTGTGTGGGTGTGTGTGAGTTTGCGTGTTAGCTTTCCCTTAATATATATATATATATATATAGGGGTGGGTTCAAATGTGAACCAGTTTTTGGTTGTGAACGTAAGGACAGCCGAGAGCGCGACACGTGGCAGATGACTAGGCGCCACGTCAGATCCACGGCGGATGACTAGGCGCGATTCATGGGAGGTCATTGAATTAAAAGGGGGGGGGGGGGCCACACTCAAAGCCGCCTTTATTGACTAGTCTCCGCCACGTGTCACGCTCTCGGCTGTCCTCACGTTCACAACCAAAAAATGGTTCACATTTGAACTTTCCTCTCTATATATATTGTTATTATTTACGTGTTAACTATACACAGGTTTGAATTTTAGGAAGAACGAACTTTTTTAGACAATTATTCTTTTGTTACGTAAAATCAAATGAAGTTTTGAGTCTAAGACCATGGATCGAATATATTGTTGCAGTTAACGCATTATGTAGTAATATTGCAACAAGATTGGTTTTATAGAATGTTTAAAATGTTTGAACATCTTAATAAGATGCTCTATAAAACTAAAGTTTATAGGATGAGGCTATAAGTGCTTATCTAAAAGTGTTATATAATAGGTTTATAGAATTCTATTTAACCATTTTATGTGTTTTTAAAATAAAGTATCATACTAAGTATTTTATAACATTTTTTTCATCTAATAATAAAGTAGTGGATACGATAATTCCTTTTAAAAGCATCATAAAAATTTGTTAAACCATCTAAAACATAAATAAAGCATTCTTTGGTTAATTTAATCATATTCTATACATTCAAGTTCTATAAAATATCGTTAAGACTTTTCGACATTTTAAGCCTCTTACAAAACCAATTTTTTCGTAGCTAGAGTTGGGTATATATATATATATATACTGTATACGGTTTTAAAGTTATTTTTATTTAGATATCTTACATTATATTATGTATTTGTTACCTTGGACTATTTTTTAAAATGTGAAGCATTAGTTAATAATGTTTGTTTTCCTCAAATATATATACACACCTAGCTAATAATTATACATTTCCATCGAAATTAGTCCCCCAAATCTAGCAATGCATGACGATTGACGGCCCACCATGACTGGTATCCCAAGTTTTATCATCATCATCGTTATCATCCTCAAGATTTATTTATTTATTTCATTATCCCAAGCAAACATGACCTAGAGTATTTTAATAATATGAAAATACTTTGTTTTTCGAGTTATAAGAACTTAAAGAATTAATAAACGGATTATATTATATATATAAAAGACTTGTATATAAGTTTGATATTATGTATAATTATATGTATGCATATGATCTTCAGACAATATATGCGATAAAGTTTTACAAAATATAATGCAAGTCATTTAATTTCTACCTTCTTATAAAAAAGGTTGTTCTCACTGAAAACAAACTTACTTAAAGTATTTATTTGGAAATCTCTAGGCTTCATTCATTTAACCTATTTTTCTTCATATCTTTTAAAGCATCTTCATTTGAGTTCATTTCTAAAATTGAAAAATATATAGATTTATTCCTTATTTTGCTCCAACAGATTTGAAAAGTTCTCTTAAAGAAACAAAAAAAGATTTTCCGAATCTAAAGAATTCTTACTAAAATTGATGAGAAATGAAATTATTTTTTGGTTCACTTACACCAATAAGATTAAAAGTATTATCATTTCATATAGCTTTTTCTAGAAAGGCATATCCCGATTATAAAACTATTTCATGATACTCAATGTCGAAAACATAAATAAGTTTTTATGATGAAGTTTAATTTTATTTAAAAATTTTAACTTTTAACTTTTTATGTTAAAAAATTTATAGAGAGTTGGTTAACAATTTTAAAACAATAACTCATTAATTAAAGAATTTTGGACTCAGCTAATATTAATATTAAGCTCAATTTTCTAGGTAATGGATAGATTTCACAAATTATATTTAAGTAATTAACTGCTAACCATTTCTATTACAAAAAAAAACAGTATATATATATATATCATGTTGAGAAAAATGTAACATTCTCTTTTTTAAATTCTGCAACAACTTTATGCCACGTTTAAGTTTTAAATATCCATTTATGTTCATCACGAGTCATTAATTAATTAACTTATATATAAGTAATCACATGAACATAAACATAAAAATGAAGAAAAAAAAAATAAGATTCAATACGATGGAAATTAAAATGTATACAGAAAAACTCTCTTGTTAATTGAAATCAGAAAAGTTAAAAGACAAATTTTTTTTTTTTCTGAATTAACAGAAAAAGCTTCAACTTAACTAACCCTATATTAAAAATTAAATTAAAAAAAAAACCTAATTAATTAATCAAGGTTGGTCAGCCAATGATGTCTTCTTTAACCTCTTTGCATAGTCACCGGCGCCAAGATCTCCGACCACAATATCCGGCACGTAAACAACTTCATTCAAAGCAAGCATTGCATCCACATAAACCCTAAAATCAGCTGCCGAATAACGGTCCCCGACCGCCACGAAAAACGGCGCCTTTCGTTTCCCACTCCTCGAAACCTTTCTTGGCGCGGGCGGACAGGCCGACATTGCGGGAATTTTATGCTCCCTCGACGTCGGAGTTTTCGGATGATGATCGTCGTTGCTAAAAGACGTGACGACTCGGATCTTTAAACGATCGGAAACGACTGAATTTGTTGCGTCTTCTTTGTACTTCTCTTGATCTTTGGTTAATTGGTGTGAAATGTTAGTATCTGGTGTTGGTGGTGATAAAATGGAATGGTGGTGATCTTGGATTTTGGACGGTTTCCGGCGATCGACGTCGGATAATTCGAGGTCAGAAGGGGGAGACATGATTAAGGTATCAAGATTTGAGGTACCCATGAATGTATTAATGGAGATTAAGAGTTAAGAGGTGGAAATTGGGTAGAAAGAAGAGGTTGTGAAAACAAGGGAATTTAAGGTTGTAGTAGAAAGGCAAAGTGGAGAAAGGGTTTCTCTATTAAATGATATAGAATTGGTGTGGGAGGCCTAATTACTTACAATCATAATCATGTCTTGTGTGACATTTGGCATAATACATAAAAATATTCCAAAATATTCGGTTAGTTACGTATGTATTTTTTTATAAGGTGTGTATATAAATCAAAACACGAATGAATCTTTTTCTCTTTCTAGAAAAACCTCTGAATGGTTTTCTTAATAAGTAAACCATGTAACTTCTAAAAATTGGTTAACTATATATTTTGTAACCCATATCGCTCACTGTCATCGCTAGCTCACTGTCATCGCTAGCTGTTACCGTCGATACCGTCGATCTCTGTCATCGTTGGCCATTATCATCGATCTCCCTGTTTTTAATATGTTTCCTTTTTGTATCCTAATTATCCTCTTTTACAACAATTTAATGGGGTGCGTATGGATGAATAAAAAGAGAGGCGGACATAATAAAAAAACAAAAAAACAAGCCATCAAAAAGAAGGAAAATTGATCAGTCGATGGTCGGGCCAACATTGATGACAAGTTGGCAGTGATGGTCAGACGACGATTGTGCGGCGAGGGGAGCAATGACATTAAGTACGAGGAACAATCCAAACAAATCCAAACTTAATGAAAAAGTGAACAAAAAATGGTTTTACCATCACTTTTTCGATAAGTGGTGAAAAAGTGATAAGTGACACTTAATAAAATAAAAAGCCAAATAGTCTAAAACTCTGAATGGAAAAACCACTGACCGAATAAGTAGTTTTTTCCCAAAAAGTGCTGAAAAAATGATAAGTGGAAAAAACAAACACAGACCTTATATTTATATAGCTACTTTTGTTAATTAATGATAAATGTAATTGAACTCAAATGTATATTTAGGTAATTATGATTATAACGTATACATACAAAGTGGAAAATACATGGTAGGGAACATAGAAAGAGCCTAATTCGGTGAAGGATCCAATGAAAAGAGTCTCAGATTCAAGACATTCTGAAATACGAATATCCATCATCATGATTCACTCTTTTTTATTTCACTTTTAGCTTTTCTATTCTTAATTATATCTTTTTCTATCATCTCTCAAACTTTGATGCACCATGCACGTGATTTTCCTACAAATCCATACCATAAAACCAGAAACTTATTATTCATGAAATTGATTAACACACTTTAAATTTTAAGATAAAATATGTAATATATATAGGAAAGTTCAAATGTGAACCACTTTTTGGTTGTGAACGTGAGGACAGTCGAGGGCGCGACATGTGATGCATGACTAGGCGCCACGTCAGGTCCACGGCGGATGACTAGGCGCGATTCATGGGAGGGCATTGAATTAAAAAGGGGGGGGGGGGGGGGGGGGCACACTCAAAGCCGCCACGTGTCGCGCTCTCGAGGAAAGTTCAAATGTGAACCACTTTTTGGTTGTGAACGTGAGAACAATCGAGAGCGCGACACGTGGCGGATTTGAGTGTGGTCCCCTCCTTTTAATTCAATGCCCTCCCATGAATCGCGCCTAGTCATATGCCGTGTACTTGACGTGGCGCCTAGTCATCCGCCACGTGTCGCGCTCTCGGTTGTCCTCACGTTCACAACCAAAAAATGGTTTACATTTGAACCTACCCCTTATATAGAGAGAGGAAAGTTCGAATGTGAACTCATCTTTCGTTGTCAACGTGAAGACAACAAAATCACGCTACGTGGCAATTTGAATCGGCGCCTAATCTTGAATATTCATGTTTTAATAAGATTGAATACAAGATTTATTCCGTCTGAATAAAAATGAATATTCAGACTAAATATTGACACATGACACGATATTAGTGGTCCTCACGTTCACAATGAAAGATATATATATATATATATAATATATAAAGAGAGAGAGAGAGAGGTGGGTTCATACGAAAACCATGTCAATTTAAGAAAACGTGAGAACGAATATCAACCACACATCTTCGGTTACGGTGGACTCGATCACAAAGGATTGACGCGATTCATGGAGGGTGGAGATTATTAAAGGAATGGACCCGGTCAAAGCCACCTTTATTGACCGGATGAGTGGCTTAAATTTGTTCTCACGTTTTCTTAAAAATTATGTTTCTCGCATGAACCTTTCTCTCTCTCTCTATATATATATATAGAGAGAGAGAGAGAGAAAGAGAGAGAGAGAGAGAGAGAGAGAGAGAAAGGTTCAAAGGAGAAGTGCTAAAAAAATACGAAGTAGAGAAGTGATCTCAACCGTTGATACGGTTGAGATCATAGTTGACCAATTGACCGATTCAAGGAGGATGTTATTCACGGAGGATTGACGCGATTCACGGAGGGTGACCTGTCAAAGTCGCTTTTATTGACCGGATGAGTGGTAGAGATCCTTTGTCTACTTCGTTTTTTTTAGCACTTCTCATTTGAACCTAATACTATATATATAGGTGTATGTGTGTGTAATCATATAAGAAGTTGAGGTTATAATATGAGAAGTGTAAAATGTGAATCTGAAAAATTCATCACTTTTAATCTTATATCATCTTATGAAATGCATTTTAGAAGATACTTGACAATTTGATATGATACATCTTGGTGCATTTCATGTTGTTGCATCTCATCCTAATGTACATGCACTTATTGTTTAATGGTTGATAACCATTACTCATGCTTCTCATGTGACCTTAACCATTCTTCCTAACCATATCTCTCTCTCCCTCTCTCCTTCTCTCTCCCTATATATATGATTAATGGAATTAACATTTAGTTATGATAAAAAAAGGTAAAAATAGATCTCTATAATAGGACAACCCTAAGTTAAGATCAACAGTAAAAAGATGCATCAAATCAAATTATATATAAAGCATAGATAAAAGGTGATGGTGAGATTGAAAGTGATCAAAGATTTAGATCTCTTCTAAAACTTTTTATCTTTTAACTTTTTTAGTCCGTATATATAATAATAATACATAACAAATGTCATTACTTATGTGTTCCTATGTAAAAAGAGAGATTTAAAAATTATGTTTTTTTTAATATAATTCAAGAAAACCATGTTCATTTAAATATAGGTTTTTTAAACTAAAGCATTGACAAAATTTTCGTAAAAGATAAAATTCTCTTTCATGCTATTAAATCTTTGAAATGCATGATTTTACCTAATATATATAAGAGTGAATTGCAATTTTGGTGCATGTGGTTTAAAGATACCAGCATATTTGGTCCCTACAAAATTTTTATTGCAGAAAAACCACTATGGTATGCAATTTTGCTCGGTTTTAGTCCCTCAATACTAACACCGTTAGTTGTCTCTGTTAAATCCCTCTCATATGCTTTACACATGAGAGCATATTGGTCTTTTTACTAAAAACAAACTACAAGGACCAAAATTGTAACTACCTTTAAAGTTAAATTAATTAATTTTTATATTTAAATTTATATTTATCAAATATATGGTCCACTCAAATATTGACACGTGTGCGACTCATTATTCCATTATCATTACTTTCTCTCTCTCCTTTCTTCCAAGATGAATAAAGCCACTTCCAGTCTTTCACCCCCATTTCTCCTTCACCATATTTTCCGGCAGCCCTGCTCTCTCCGTCGCCATATTTTTCGGCAACATCTCCGGCCAAATCCGACACCCTTACTCTCTCATTCGCCATATTTTCCGCAATATTTTTTATGAAACCCCATTTGCAGATGTAGATTTTATTTGGTTTAGAGAAAGGGATGTGATAAACATGGGTTGCTGGTTGCGATCTAGTTTGTCGTCAACGAGGAGGACCTGGTTGCTGCCATAACGGACATCCATCGCAGCAGGCGGAGGCGGTCGATGATGGTCGTTTACACCTTGTGACAACATCACCGTTATTTTCCAGATTTGGGTTTCTTTAATGGTGTCGGTGGTGGTGGTGGTAGGGGCGAGGTCCCAATCCACCGACACCATTTTTCCGGCCATTGTTTCTCAACATGGGGTATTGGGATGGGTGGACGGTGGGGAGTTTTACGATGGTCGTTGTTCTTCGCCGGAGTTTCAACGAGGGGTCGCCTGAAGTTGATTAGGACATGGGGTGAGAGACAGGATGAAGAAGATAGTGGGTTTTTTTAGTTTTATATTTAATATATAATATATATATATATATAAAAAAATAAATTACTTCAAGTTTAAAGTAAATTACAGTTTTGGTCCTTATAATTTGTATTTAGTAAAAAGACCAATATCCCCTCATGTGCATGGCACATGGGAGGGACTTAACAGACACATCTAACGGTGTTAGTATCGAGGGATCAAAACCGAGCAAAATTACATACCACAATGGTTTTTCTGCAATAAAATTTTTGTAGGGACCAAATGTGCTGGTATCGTTAAACCACAGGGACCAAAATTGCAATTCACTCAATATATAATTTTAGATTCTTGAAAGAAAACAATCAATTTAGAAAATATTTTTATAGGAGTTGGATCAAGATTTTTAGGCTCTTTTATCATTTTGGCAACCCTTCCCTTCATATAAATGAAAAAGGTTGTTGTGTACAAATATAGAATTTAAGAACGCTAGAAGCAGAGATAAAACATTTAACTCGGTTTGTTTGGCTTATTTATCTCATAATTTTGTTAAAAAAGATGTAAAACTTTTAGGTTATCTTATTTTATTAGAAAACTAGTTTTGATTCCATGTAATACACAAGATAATTTCAAGAAATTAAGTCATGCCAAAAACCTTATATTACAAATATGAATTATTGTGCTATTGATCTTTTAACATCAATATTATTTTCTATTAAATACATTAATTATATTAAAAAAAAGTACAAACTTTATTTATTTTTATTTTTATTCAATTGATATCAAATTATCAACAACGAAAATATAACAAAGACATTTTGTCAAACAAACTATAAACTATATTTGACTTTAAAATGACGTTAATATACTTTCACATATAAAGAGACAGGTATATATACAAAAGTGTACTTGCATTGAAATATAATAATGGATACGTTTAACAATAATTTGTTATAAAAATATTAATTAACTATTATATTAAAACTCAATGATTATCTTCATTATATTTAAAATGAAATATTTATTTTCTATTTGATGACGTTTATCAATTAGTTACATGAATACAAATATAAATTATTATATAATGTGGAGAAGAAAACTTAGTTATGCTTCTACTGGTGTAGATCAAAAAACTAAAAAAAGTAAATCAGGAGGAAATCAAACCATATGATTTAGTTCATCATAAGAAAACAATGACACAAATTTTCTTAGCATTATTCAAATAATTGCAAAAAACAAATAATAAAAAAAAATTTATGCATGAATGTTCTTTGAAAAAATGGTTGACGAACTTACCTAAGACGTTTGCAAAAAGAGTAATGGAGGAACTTGAAAAATTAAAATGGAAAAGGTAAGGTTTATACGGTTTTGTTGAATCTGCTTAGTAATTGCAAAAACAAATAATAAAAAAAAATTATGCATGAATGTTCTTTGAAAAAATGGTTGACGAACTTACCTAAGACGTTTGCAAAAAGAGTAATGGAGGAACTTGAAAATTAAAATGGAAAAGGTAAGATTTATACAGTTTTTGTTGAATCTGCTTAGTATTTAAATATCAATTTTAGGGAGAGGGATAGAGATATAGATGACTTCATACCAATGGATAGAGATAAAGTTTGTTATATTTAATAGATAATTTTGGATTAATTTTTAATAATTTTAAATTTTGAATCAGTGCCATGTGTCAATATATGACACATGACACATATGCATATGATGTGGCAATGGCTCAACAGAGCGCGACACGTGTCAATGAGTTACTTAGAGCGCGACACGTGTCAATGAGTTACTCTTTTATTATAGGGTTAAGTACACCAAAATGTATCCAAGTTGTTACATGTTATCATTATATGTACTAAACTAAAAACTTACCATTGTATGTACTCAACTTAAAAAATTGTCATTTTTATAGGTTCGGTACATTAAATGGTAAGTTTATAAGTACATTAAATGGATACATAGAATGACAATTTTAGTAAGTTCAGTACATACAATGGTAGGTTTATAAGTTGAGTACATACAATGATAAAATGTGACAACTTAGATACATTTTGGTGTACTTAACCCTTTATTATATATAGATATTATGCTTGCTAAAACATTTTTTAATATAATATTACAAAATTAAATAAATTCACTTCCCAAAAAGAATAATACTAATTTTTATCCTATTTTATTTTAATTCTATTTTTTTCCACACCTTAATAAAAATAGTAAACTCTAAATTTGGCCCATGGGGTTTAGTAAAAACTTTAAACTTAGGATCTAAACTTTGATAAGTCTAGAAAGCATTTTTGTGATTTTTATTTTATTTTGAAAAATGATTCTAAACCACTAACTCTACTATTTTATTCTGTTAGAGGGATTTGTATTTTTGTTTTAACTTTATTGCCAATTTTTATTTTAATTCATTAAATAAAATTAAACTTTAATTTCTATATTAATGAACCTGCACATTACCCTATGAACACCCCAAAAGTCGTCGACGTCGAGTTGTCACCACTGTCGTCCAGTTCCCTGACGACCCTCCTCATTATGTGTTTCCGACCTCCTCCTTTTGTCTTTCCAACCCATGTCTTATCTGATCAAGTAAACGATTTCAAAATACCAAAATAATGTAATATGAGAAAACAAAAAAGGGGCAAAAAGGAGCCTTCCAGGAAGAAATAAAACCCTTTTTTGTAGTGAAACGAGAAATCAAAGAAATTTTAGGTGTTTGTCGAGAGAATAAATAAGAGGGATGGGTGTTTGTCTCGAAAACACAGAAGGAGGAGGTCGGCTGGAAACAGAAAGACGACGAGTTTTTGGGATCTCGTCAGGAACCAGACGGCAATGGGTGTTTGGGATCTCGCTGAGAACCAGACCATGATAACCAGACATGATGGGTTTCTGGGATCTCCCCGGGGACTAGACAACGATGGGTTTTTTGGATTTCGTCGGAAACCGAACGACGATGGTGGTGGGAATTGCACGTTGAGGGGTTTTGGGGGTGTTTCAAGATAAAATGCACAGTTAATTGATGTAGAAACTAAAGTTTTAATGCTTTCAAATAAAAATTGGTAAGAAAAGACAAAAATACGCTCTCTATAACAGAAAAAATTAATGGAGTTAGTGATTAATGACCACTTTCAAAGTAAAATGAAAATCAAAAAAATGTTCTCTTGACCTATGAAAGTTTAGATTGCACTTTTAAAGTTTTTATTAAACCACAAGGACCAAAATTAAAATTTACTCCAAAATAAAATTAAAATTTACTCCAAAATAAAATTAAAAGTTAATTACATTTTTGGTCCCTGTGGTTTGGTGATTTTAACACTTTGGGTCCATTTTGAAAATAATTATGGATTTGGCACCTGTGGTTTACATTTTATAACGCTCTGGGTCCAAGATTTCTAGCTTCGTTAAAATTTTCTGTTAACTAGATGAACTAAAGGGGTATTTTGGTCATTATATATATATTTTTTAATTTTCAATTAAAATTAGAGGTATCAAAAATGTAATTACCCTATTATATCAAATAAAGACCATATTCATCTTTAACACAAACTGTATTCACCACCCACCTTCACCGCCCTACACCTTAACCACCAGTCGACCACCGCCCACCTTCATATTTGCGACAACCACCGCCCACATCAAGATTCGCAACTTCCACCATCACCACCGCTCACCACCCACCGTCGCCATCACCATCGATGTACTTCTTCTTTTTCCTTTTCAAATATTTCATATTCTTTTCAATTTCGCGTTTCCCCCTAATTTTCTTTGGGACTTGGGATGGTTTGAATCTGGGTTTTTGGATTTGTGAGATGGTTGGATCCGGGTTTCAGGTCATATTCATTTTCCATGGCTTCGAAATAGAACCAGGAAGAGAAGAACGTTCGTCGGAGAGTGGTGAAGACGTCGGTAGAGGTGGGCGGTGGCAACGTGGGCGGCCGACGGTAGATGCAGGCCGTGGCGACGTGGGCGACCGATGGTGGCGGGGGGCGGTAGCCACTGGCTAGGTGGTTGTGGAAGATGAAGCGTGCCATGGTGGTGGTCTAGAGTCTGGAGGTGAGCGATGGTTTTTCCGGTGGATCTGTGTTGTGTTCCCTGTAGTGCAGAAGTAGAAAATGAAGATAGAGGTGGGCGGCGGTGGAGGGGTGGTGATGGTGGTCGACGGTGAGGGTGGTGATGGTGGGCGGCGGTGAGGGTGGTGATGGTGGGCGGCGGTGGAGGATGGTGATGGTGGAATAGGGTTCTTGGGGGTACCGGTGGGTTAAGAAGATGATAGGGTAAATTACATTATTGGTCCCTGAAATTTTAATAAGAAATTATGGATTTATTAATATATAAATATAGTAAATTACAGTTTTGGTCCCTGTACCACTAAAAGACTAAAATACCCTTGTAATTTAGCTAGTTAACAGAAGTATTTAACGGAGTTAGATATTATGGACCCAGAGCTTATAAAATGTAAACCACATGTGCCAAATCCATAATTATTTTCAAAATGGAACCAGAGTGTTAAAATCACCAAACCACATGGACCAAAAATGTAATTAACTCTAAAATTAAACTTCTAAATCGGGTTATGGAGTTGACTTTTGGGAAAGTTAAAAGTAAGCATCATATATTGCTTGGGTTTCACCTATATGTATATGCCTTTTCTAAAAGCTAAATATTTTTTTAAATAATATAGTAATTTTGACATTTGAACAATAATCAAATTATTTCTATCAAAATATGTTTGTAATTAAATACTTTTTTATATAGATTGAGAATTTTTTTAAAAGAATATAGTTTTGTATCCACATAAAAACTTTATTAATTCATTTGCTTAACACAAGATTGATTTAGTTGTCATGTTTCAAATTTAAATGTCAAATAGCTTACATTATGAATACATTCAGTTTTAAGGGGAAAAATTACATATTACACAAAATATTGCAATAAGTATTTTAAACTATAAATACAAAATAAATAACAGAATTTAGTTAGATATAAACTATATATGTGTATATATGTATAACAATTATTGGCCTAATTTATGGGCATAATATAATTTAATGAATTATTTGTATATGAGTATGATGCATAAGATGGGGGGTGGGGTTGGGGGCATTAAAATAAAGAAAAAGGGAATGAAAACACAGACTCTCATGAGCACATAATCAAGTGCATCTTTCATGCTTATGCTTAAAATCATTTTGTTACCATCTCCCATCATAATCATAATGTTCTTTTCTTTCTCCCCAATTCATTTTTTAATTCAATTTTATACCTCAACATATTATTTCATATATTTACTTTTAAGATCTGTAAACAAAGTTGGATTTGCTCAACTAACATTGAATTTTCAGGGTATTTTGAAAAAATTACGACTTACACTTACATAATTAAGCAAATGTTATTATTGGTAACCTCGACCGGTCCCACATGAATTCCGCTTTTTGAAAAACCATATGTTTGGAAGCAATTTATAGCTGACTTAGGGGCCTTTCGTAGCACAAGATTTTGAACCATTGACTTTTCACTGCCACGTCAACTTTCCACTTTCCAACCCTCATACCCTCACCGTACCCTCAAATTCCGTACCACCAACCTTTCATACCCTCGAACCCGCCTCAACCCTCTCCCATGCTACGGAAGGCCTTAGTGGGATTACGCTTACATATTATTACTCAAGTGGCTAGTAGAAAAGGTTAACGAATTGACACTATAAGTTCACCTTCTTATGTTTGATTTTCCAACTATCCGATACCAAAAAGCAAAAAACATGTGGAAAACAAAACTATCTTTACAAGGTTTTGCAGTCAAGAATACAATTGAGATTTAGGCCATAGGGAGAGTGGGCCTAATTGATTACTATTATGGTGGGATAAGAACATACAATTGGGTCATATGGAGAATTGGACCTAAGTTTTCACAATTTTAATGGGCTAAGAATGTACAATTTGGGCCAGCTGGGAAAGTTGGGCCTGAGTTCCAAATGTGTGTGTAATTATATTAGGCTGCTGGCCCATTCTACCTTAACAAGGCCCTAACAATATCACAAAAATTTAAAGACCAAGGTGTTAGTTTGTTTTTTAAGTGTTCCGGAGTATCAAGTCTGATTTTACATCTAAAAGCTAAAAGGTGGATGATACATCTCTTAAAATTTTAGAGGATGTTAAGATCCTTAGAAACCTCTTTTTTTTTTTAAATAAAGCAAAGAGTCTTATGTTTGCACACCTCTTATTTTAGACTTGAGAGGTTTTGAGAGATATATTTAAAAAAAAAAAAAAACAACCCCTAAAAATGGCAAGGCCTTTGAATACTAAAAATAAACCAACTCCAACCACACACTAAAAAATCTTTTATATTATAATGATAAACATCTTAGTACATTATATATAGGGTCAAGTTCAAATGAAAACTCATTTTTCAATGTGAATGTGAGAATAGTTGAGAGTGTGCCATGCGACGTATATATTCAAACTTTATCAAATCTCCCTTTCATCTCAAATGTATTCAAACTAAAGAAAAAAAATGAAGAACAACATCTAAAGGTTGATCGATCACAAAAACCATTAAAACCTATACCACCATATCAATTCCAACTATGATTCAAATTGACTTCTAGAACATTCTAAAAATGAATTTTCCACAAATTTTAATGAAGGAGTTTGATACTCACCATAGGTCTAGGTTTCGTAATTGCAAGTTGGGTATATCAGAATTCAAAAGATAGAAATCGAGAGAGGGTGAAAATTGATACCTATCCGTAGGAGACGAAAACCCTTGTGCTCGTTGCTGCTGTTGTTCTACACAGACGATTGAGATACAAGGATTCGATGAGATGCAACGACCAATTGAGTTGCAGTGCGAAGAGAGAGTCGTGAGTCACAGAGTCGTGCATATGAGAAAGAAGAGAGGCATATGAATAATAAGATTACGTTCGAGGGGTATTTTAGTCTAGGATACATGGTTCCATGGGTTTGGGCATGAACAAACGTCTCCCATCCTTGCGGTAGCTTATTCTAGTGTGTTCCACTTTGAGGAGGTGCACCAAACATGGGACAAATTTGTTCTGTTATGTCGTGTCCCACCCTGTATCGCATACAAAGTGCACCATTTCCTTCCAAAAATAGTCTTATAAATCCAACCTTCAAAATACAATTGTATTTATAACTATTATTGTAGGCAAACACATAGAGAAGAATTGATGATGATAAAGACAACTCGGAACACCCCACCATTTATCAAGATTGTTTACCCTCGGGACCGGGTTCTGCCCTGCCTACTCGTCTTCTTCAATCGCCATCATTCTTATTAAATCATTTATTTTCCCTAGAGAAGAATTTAGGGTTTCATTCATAAATCAACTTTTTAAATTTGTTTAAGATAAACACTTTCAAAGTTTTAGGTGAAAAAGTGAAGGTTGTGGGACTCAAATCCTTTAACCAAACGCGGGAAAGTTGAATTCATTAGTCATTGTTCAAACAAACAAACACCCAAATTTGTCATTTTTCTAAATATTTTCTCATCAAATTATTTTATTATTCAAATAAATCCACTCCAATCCAATCCACCTAAACCACTAATTTCATCCCACATGCATCACAATCTGAGTCTAACTCTCAAAGTCAATCCTACTTTTTTCCAAGAAAAGACCCCAAAATCATTCTCTCAAAATCCCACTTTTCAATGCTAAAGATTAATAATAAAAAAATAAAGAAAGAAAGAAAGAAGAAAGAAAGAAAGATCTGAGGTTTTGCTTTTAGCAGTTGATGAAGCTTTTGAAGCCATTTCATCCTCCTCCTCTTGCCATGGTGACCGACGGCCGTTCTGGGTTTTCTTCTCCGGCGGGTTTCCGAGATGGGTTTGACCGGAATAGTCTTCCGGTGCCGGAGATCGATGTCGGTACGGATAAGGTGTATGTGGCAGTTGGGAAGTCGTTGGAAAAGGCTGTTTCTTTGTTTCATTGGACTTTTAGGAGGTTTAGAGGCCAAGAGATTTGCATACTTTATGTTCATCAACCTTCTCCTTTGATTCCAACACTTTGTGAGTCTTTAATTCCTTATCTATAAAATGCTAAAATAAGTTGAATTTTGATTTTGCTTTAGATTTATGCCCATAAGTGGCTCATTTGGATTTGGATTTGTGGGTGCTTTTGTTTAGTTGAATATGTTCAAATCTTGATTAGTTTCTTTGGTTTCTAGAGATGCCATTTACTAAACGCTTACTATACCAATTGGGCTTGATAAGATTGATAATCTTTTTTTGGGAGGGGTGCCCTGGGCTATGTCTAGACTAATCCCGGTAAATTGTAGCCATAAGACATCGGCCTTATATAACTAAGTGGGGACAATTGTTGTGGACACTTGAAATTGAACCCTGCCAAATGGGATATTCCACCACATCCCGTGTGCCTCAACCACTATGCCACAAACCCTCGTGGTAAGATGCATACCAATACCTGATAAGTGAGGGAAAAACTCTCACCTAGTAAATGCTTTCCGGGTTTAAGATGCTTACCAACATCCCATTTTGATGGTTGAGGATGTTATAGGATAAAAGTAAGATGCTTACCAATATCCCATTTTGATGGCTGAGGATGTTATAGGATAAAAGTAAGTGATGTTGATGTTTCTTGCCGGTAAGCACTTACTAGGTAAGTTTGGTGAACGGCTTACATCATAATCGATACATGTATCCCACCTCAAGCAACAAGTGCATATGCAAATGGTGTTAGCTTAGTTGGATAGGTAACATCCCTTGGGGGGGGGGGGGGGTGAAAGCCACACTACCAGGGTTCGATTCCCACGGGCGACATTTATGAGATATCCAGACTTTGGATCTGGTCCTTTGGGCCGGGTTCGGGGCCGGTATGGGAGGATCCAGTCTATGGGATCCACTTACCTGCTGGTCGGGTTCAGCCATAGGTTGGGTCGGGTCGCAACGGATTAGTGGGATTGCCCAATTGGAGGCCCCATACCGCTAGAGCGTGTGTGTGTTAACTTGCCGTTAAAAAAAGTGCATATGCAAATGGAGAGCAATAGTTTGATATTTAGATTAAATCTACTTCTTTCCAAACTCAAATTTGATATGATTTCATTGCTCTTTGACTTTGTGATCATGTGTGTTGATTAAGGAAGATATACCACATATTCTAATCAGGAAAAAGATCAACTAACCCAACCATATAATTTTATAATACAATAACAACACAACTACTTGACACAATACTTCAGGGGTCAAAGAAACATTTTTATTCCCTGCAAGAAATCTTTAACCCCTAATAACACATGTTTGACCAGTCACAATCAATTCTTAATAAGATATAAATAAAGATTAGTTAGAGTTTTTAATCATCATGCCAAATATGCCATCTCTAAAAAACACAAAAAATAACTATATTTGACACACTAAAGAGCATCTCTAGCATATTCTCCAAAATGGAGATTTTGGGCAAGTTTTTTGCTTCAACAAATTCTCCAAAACTTTTCTCAAAAGGGAGAAAGTAGAAGAGAGAGTGTTAGAACTCTTCCAAAATGACTACCATTTACACCGTTAAGAATTCCTGAAATTAAATAGTTACGAGAGATGAATAATATTTTATTAGATATATGGAGTATTAAACTGTTGGAGTTGAATGTCATCTTTTTGGAGATTGTGAATATTCATTCTTCATTTGGAGATGCTCTAAGGTGATTTTTTCTCTATTTTCCTCAAAGTCAAGTGTTGTTTTGATTCTTGCAATGATCCAAAATGCTAGTCACTCTTTATCTTTTTTCTTTTAAACTTATGGCACAAATTTGATTGTTGATGACTGACATACATGGTTCGATAACGCAGTGGGAAAACTACCCGCTGCTCAAGCAAATCCTGATGTCGTGCGTGCTTATAGAAGACAGGAGAGAGAGGAGACGAACAAGCTTCTTCTTGATTACACGAGTCTTTGCTCTCGATCAAAGGTGTTTTTTCCTTCAATAATGTCCATAGATACTTATACAACATTTCTGAATAATTAAGGTCATGTTTTTGGACAAACTCAAGCAAATCAAGTTATGTGGCCAAAAACCAGCTTATTTTTGAGCTTATTGAGAAAGTCCCATTTTGGTTAGCCATAAGCTACTGGTTCTGTTAACATACTTGTTCCTTGATAGTGAAAAGGTATTTATGTTCTCGATTTTGTTATGCAATGCCTCAGGAAACACGATCGTTATTTCGTAACTGTCGTCTTTAGTACTTGTACATTTTAGATTTTGGTTTGGTATTTATCATATCATTAAAGAACCTCTTATGTGCAGGTTAAGGCATGCGTTGTGACCACGGAAAATGAACAAGTTCGCAAAGGAATCGTGGATTTAGTTAATGAATATGGCGTACGCAAGCTTGTTATGGGAGCTGCTCAGGAGACGTAAGTCTTCTTTTTTTGCTTATGTTATATAGATTCGTTATATGGGGTATTCATCCACCTGATTGAAACAAATTCTTATTGGAAAAGCTTAGAAGTTGCATCACAAATTCACATGTGAATAAATCCGAGCCAAGTTTTATTGAAAACAGCCATAGTAAAAGCCACATAGGGACTATGGTTTCTTGTCTGCTTCAGTTCAGATTCATAATCTTAATTACACTCGTATTCAGCTGGATGAAGGTGAAGAAAAACTCGAGCAAATCAAGTTATGCGGCCAAAAACGCCCCTCCGTTCTGTCAAATTTGGTTCATCAACAAAGGCCAACTTCTTTACAGCAAAGAACCAACCGAGGCCTACGATGCTCTGCCACCACCATCAATCCTTCAAGATTCCGACACTTTAAGATCTCAGTCTTTACGACACCCTGGCAGTGCTGAAAGGGAATCACTAGAAGTTTACCGTCGCTCCACCTCAACTGTAGGTTTCGTTTCCGGAAATGTGAGTGTGATGAGGAGTAAACAAGGCGAAGGAGACTGTTCACGGCGTTTACCGTCAAACACTTCTTCAGATTCCGGATATTCGTCATCTAATGAGTTTGATTCGAGATTTGAAGAAGAGAATTTATACAAGAAACTTGAGGAAGTCAACATGGAAGCCGAAGCATCACGAAATGAAGCGTTTCAAGAGCTTTTAAGGAGGAAAAGATTAGAAGCACAAGCTATTGAAGCCAATAACAAGGTGGAATTTGTACAGTTTGTTTAGTCATAAGCATGCTTTTTGAAAGACTACTTCAAGTAGTGTTTCAATAAGCTCCTAGAGCTTTCTTCCAATTCTTTTTCGAATTATATCATAATATTTTTTTTCTCTAATTGTTCAACATGTCCTTTTAGGTCATTTTCCATTGTCATCTAGTTTATTAGTTAGTTTTTACCAATCATGACAAGCCTATCTACTAGCAACTGGTTTATTAGCTGACAACTAGCGTATCTACTAACAACCGGCTTATTAGCTGACAACTAGCTTATCAACTGACAACTGGTTTGTTAGCCAATAACTACCTTATCAACTATCAGTCGTGTTATAAGCCAAGAGCTACCTTATCAACTATCAGTCGTATTATTAGCCAAAAGCTACCTTATCGGCCGACAACTAGCTTATTAGCCGATAACTTGTTTTTTAGCCAACAACTAGCTTATTAGCCAGCAACCAACATTTTAGGCAACAGCCAGCTTTTTAGCCAAGTACAACCAACTTTTCACTAACAATTAGCTTTTTAGCTAGCAACCAGCTTAACAGATGGCTTTTTAGCTAACATGCAGCTTTTTCTTATCATCTAGTTAGTTAAAAGATGGTCTAAGTGTAGACTTAACAAAAGTACTGCAGATAGATAAATGTTGTATTAAGCTTATAGCAGAATATATATATATATATATATATATAGGGGTGGGTTCAAATGTGAACCACTTTTTGGTTGTGAACGTGAGGACAACCGAGAGCGCGACACGTGGCGGATGACTAGACGCCACGTCAGATCCACGACGGATGACTAGGCGCGATTCATGGGAGGGCATTGAATTAAAGAGGGGGACCACACTCAAAGTTGCCACGTGTCGCGCTCTCGGCTGTCCTCACGTTCACAACCAAAAAGTGGTTCACATTTGAACTTTCCTCTATATATATATATAATTATATATTTATACACCATAATTTGAACTTGGGATGTGCTAGATTTGGCCTTAAAAGTCAAAGATTGTTCTTTTAACCTGTTGTTTGACTTGTTAATTAGGTGAGGGCTTATGAATCTGCTTATGCTCAAGAAGTTGAACAAAGAAAAACAGCCGAGGATGAGCTGAACGCTGCAAGACGAGAGCTCGAGCAACTGTTGGAACGAAGAGAAGTAGCGTCAAAAGAACTGCATAACGCGATGAGAAACATAGCCATCTTAGAGAATCAAGTACAAGAAGCAAACCGTAGACGGGAAGAATCCGCCGAGGAACTAAAACTCATCCAAGCGTCCGTCACAACTCTAGTGATCGAAAAACAAACGGTTCAAAGGCAAAGATTTGAGGCGGCAAAGTGGCTCGACCAGTGGAAATTTCGTGGCCAAGGCGGAGGTGCGTCTTCTATGGATGGATGCACTGAAGAAGCTACATCAACAACGGGAAGATTGATGGAGTTTTCGGTGTTGGATTTGGAAAACGCAACTTTTAATTTTTCCGAGAGGTTCGAGATTGGATGTGGAAGGTACGGGTGTTCCGTGTATAAAGGCGAAATGTCGAATAGAACAGTCATGATAAAGATGCTACATCCGAGTAACTTGCAAGCACAATCGGAGTTTCAACAAGAGGTTAATATCTCTCATATCTCTTGCTTGCTCTCTTGTTTTCCTTAATCGTGTTTTTTTACAAGCCACGGTTTTCATAGAAACAACAATACAACGAAATCACGTTATAGTACCAAGGGCCTTTAGCTTAGCGGTATCTGGGTTACTGGTAGAGTCCAACCTCACATGGGGTCAACTGGTCAATAGTTCAAATCTCACCATATGTGAGGAGGATGCGTGAGTTTATTTTCCGTATTATACGTGTGTGTATGTATGTATAGAGAGAGAGAGAGAGAGAGAGAGGAAGAGAGGGAGAGGGGAGGGAGGGGGGGGGGGGATTCAACGAGAATAATAACAAAATAAGAGAACAAGAAAGCAACCAAATCACATGCAAATTCACATGTGATTTATGCTCCTAACAAGGTTATTTAGGACACTTTTGAAATAAATTGTGGTTATTATCCTTTTTATAGGACACTTATTAAAAGTTCATATGAATACATCTTTTTATGTGCATTAAGCGTCCTATTAACTTATTGCATTATTTTTGTTCATATAAACTTCCAATTTTGTTGTAGTGCAACCTCTCTTAGAGGAAAGGTCTGCATACATCCTAATCCTAGACGTTACCTGCATTTGGTTTATGTAGGTTCAAGTTGTTGGGAAGCTGCAGCATAAGCATATATTGGGTTTAATCGGCATATGTCCTGAAGCCTATGCCCTTGTTTACGAGTACATGCCCGGGTGCCTCGAGAGTCATGTTTCTAATAAAAACAACTCGTATTCCATGTACTGGAAAACCCGCACTCGAATCATTTCCGAAATTGCAAATGCCCTTTTGTTCTTGCACGCTTCCCGACCGAAAAAGATACTACACGGCGATTTGAAACCCGAGAACATCGTTCTCGATTCCGAACTCTCTGCTAAACTATGCAATTTCAGATTCTCAACGTTGGTCAATGAGGAAACGTTCCGCTGTCGTAGTTTCCGCAAATACGCAGAACTGAATCGACCCTTTTTGTTTACCGATCCCGAGTTCCTTCACACGGGAACTTTGACGGCAAAATCTGATGTTTATTCTTTCGGGATGATCATCTTGTGGCTACTCACAGGCAGGCAGTCAGCTGGGTTGGTTAACGAAGTGAAGAAGGCGGTTTCATGTTGTGATTTAGGGTCGGTCTTGGATACGTTGGCTGGCGAGTGGCCGAGCTTCGTAGCCAAGCGGTTGGCTGATTTGGGTTTGAGATGCTGTGAATCGAACGCTAGAGACCGGCCCGTGGTCTCACCGATGTTGGTTAAAGAACTCGAGCAGCTGGCAGTTTTGGAAGATCGTCGAGTGCCATCCTTTTTCCTTTGTCCCATTTTAAAGGTGAGTGTTTTTCGTGTAAAGGTACTGGCTTTCATGTGGTACGAAGGATTAAAGGTTTATTTATTTATTTATAGGAAATCATGCACGATCCACAGTTGGCAGCGGATGGTTTCACATACGAAGGTGAAGCGTTGCGTGGATGGTTTAAAAACGGGCGTGAAACGTCTCCGATGACCAACTTGAGGCTTAGCCACTTGGATCTTACTCCGAATCATTCGCTTCGGATTGCGGTGCAAGATTGGCTGTGCAACCCTTGAGCATGTAGTCTTTGTAGTTGTACTTTGGGTCTTATTACTTGTACTATTGTAGAACATAGAACATCCATATATAGATATTTATAGGTACACATTTATTTGTACATGGTAAAAGGAATAAAGATTCAGCCTTCTTTTCCCAACTAATGTTGTTGCTGATTGTATTAAATGAAGCTATCAAAATTTTGAAATTGGTTGTCTATATCAGTATATTTATCAACTAAATAAGTTACATGTAACCGGAAAGAAATGTTTTAAACTAAGAAAGAAATCAAATTAGTTTTACCGAGAAATCCTACGCTATTCAAACCATTCACACTCGACGATATCGCTCCACTCATTGTCCCATGGTTGTCAGCTCTTCGTCATAGTGTTTGCCCTTGCCATCGATCCATCTTTTATCATCCTCTCTTTCTTTGGTTTTCGATTCTACTTGCTTTTGATTTGTTCACACATACTCAAACTATTGAAAAAGAGGTGGGAAAATGATAGAGAAGTCGATGATGGGGAGCTATGCTGTCGGACTTAAGGGGTTTGAATGACATAGAGTTTGAAAATAGTAAAACTGATTCAGGATTTTTTTACTTTAAATATTTTCTATTCGGTTACATGTAGTTTTTTGTTTTGTTAATATAACTAGCTTCTAAAAAGTTCAACAATTTATTCGAGTTATTTAAAATTAAAAGGCTACGCGACAAGTGATTGGCGAAGACTCTTAC
>CM058044.1:50284106-50419113 GCA_030169165.1 Centaurea solstitialis
ACTTAACCAGTTAAGACAACGGGACCCCTTAACAGTAACCGGTTACGGCCGACTATTGTTTTTAAGCGAACCGATCCCTAGCCGGTTATAACCGGTCCGAGACGATTTTTGGCCATCACTATCGGCGACCATGGACCGACTCAAAAGTTAACCCATGATCAAGGTATCATTACATCCTTACTTTATGAATTGAACCAGGTAGATAGGGATGTCATCTATTATCCCTTCCTAAAATAGTTTAAGGAATATTTTAATTATTAATTTAAATCTAAAGTGGTCATGATGAATTTAATATGTAATTTTGTGGGAAAAAAGGAATATTAGTTGAGTGTTTATTTTTTGTTAGAGAGTTTTGTTTTCATGTACATAAAAAAAACAAAAGTAAAAGTTGGTAATTAAGTATTCGATGATTAATGGTTTGCGTATAAATATTGTGGAAATAATCTTATTTTGGTTTATTAATCGGTTAGATACTTAGACGTCACTCTTGAATATGAATTCAATTTTCTTTTGGGATGCTGTATAATAATTGGAAAAAGAATTGATGTTAATTGTATGTGTGTGAACAAATAAAATGTAATCAATAAATTAAAATTTGAGATGTCGGCAGGTGCAAAAATAATGAAGTTTGATGGTTAAAACCTTTGTAATGCTATATGTAAATTGTTTTGGATTTTGTATAAGATTTCATTTCTTGCGTTGAGTATTAAACATGGGATCATAGGCCTGTAAACGAACCGAACGTTCATGAACCGTTTGTGAATTTGTTCGGCGGGAAGTTCGTTTATGTTCGTTCGTTTAATAAATGAACGAACATGAACAAGATTTTACGTTCGTTTGAATAAACGAACGAACATGAACAACGTCCTCGTTCGTTCAATTATGTTCATGAACGTTCAATTATGTTCGTTCGTTTATGTTCGTGAACCGTTCGTTCGTTTACGTTCGTGAACTGTTTGTTTATGTTCGTTTATTTATATTAGTATATATAATTATTTATAAACTATATATTTTTTATTAAGTGATTTAATTATTTAACTGTGTTATAAGTAAAGTTAAAATAAATACCACACAGCCTCTTCTCGACTACAACCCTAGCTGCTACCCCCATTTTCCAACTTTAGTGTCTACAACTCAACTCTCTCCTCTCACATTCATAGCCTCTTCCTCTCACGTTCACAGCCTCTGTCTCTCGACTCCACGGTTGCAACTCTCCTTTCACGTTCACTAAAAATCACTAGCAACATTTCCTTCGTTTATGTTTGTTTGTGTTCGTTTACGTTCGTGAACCGTTCGTTTAAGAGTTTAATGAACGAACACGAACATCCTCATGTGCTAAACGAACAAACACGAACACGATTTTTCGTTTGGTTAAGCGTTCGTGTTCGTGTTCGTGATCGTTTAAACTTAAACAAACGAACATGAACAAGTTTCGTTCGTGTTCGTTCGGTTCGTTTACAGGCCTATGGGATCATGTAAGATTTAGTTGTGAGTCCATATTTTTATACTTGAAACTTTATAGTAAAATACGGTGATGATTTAGATATTTTTGAACTTAATAATGATTTATTGTAAAATTTTAAGTGTAAAATGTGATCTTACAATCATATAATTATAATATGGTTTGATTATTCGATTTTGTCAATTTGTTTCTTCTTTGTTTGATTTTATCCATCTCATATGATTTATGCACTTTACATAATCTTAATCTCAAATGCATTCTTTTATGTGTGTTACTCTTGATCTAGTAAATTTAGGTTGTCTTTTAAAAAACAAAAAAAAAATTGTAATTTTTAATTACATTTATCTTGTTACGTAATACCTTGACAAAAGAAAAGTTTATGGATCGTTTGCTTGAACATTTACCCGGTAAGTAGCACTTATCAGTATAACTGAACACCATCACCTATCATATCATATCAAACAATATTTTAGTCTCTCAAGACGATATCGTATGCAACAATTTACCTTGTAAGTGTTTACTGAGTAAGATTTGTAAATCTCACTTACCGGATAAGACTCTCAGTTTATGTCATCTCTCTTACCGAGTAAGATTTCTGGTCTTTGTCATGTTCATTTCGTAAGGTGAATTAGTCAAATAAACACTAATCAGGTGAACGTCAAGTAAACGACACCTTATTAGTACTAAATTAAATTAATTTAATCACTCATCGGCCTATTAGGTAATACCGTAATAGTAGTTGTAACCTATGATGACAAATAATGCATTTTTAATAACGTGAGATCATAAAGAACTCTAACGAATATATATAAATAAACACCGAATTTTATTTTGATTTATATTTTTTAAATGACGTTTTAATACAAACGTTGACTTGAAAGAGAAAGACGAGGGTTTTGACTTTTTGTTTAATCAAAGCAGAAGGGTTAAGCTCGGCGGCATATTCACGCGCCATCACGAAGCGTGGCTACATTTTTCTTTATTTTTTTTTGGATACCTTCAACTATTATCTATTTACATTCGACCCCCTCTTCTTTTATTCAATGTGATTCAGAAAACAAACAAAACATCTCATTTATTTTGTAAAAGGATGTTGATGATGTGTTTCTCTTACAAGCTCTACGTTTTCTAAAATGGTCTAAAACAAACATGAAGAAACTAAGTTTTTAAAATTGTAAATAAACAATGGTATTAATTAATATTGATAACCATGATGATAATAATAATAGTTGATATTATATTCGTAGAAATAATAACTTTTATGTTTTAAGTTAAATTAGTTGTAACTTAACACTTTATGTTTTGGATTATTTATCTAGGTTTTCATTTTCATCCTCTCTAGGTCAGTCGTTGGTTAGGTGTGTCAATTTTAGTTTCATTATGTAAAATTGACCAATTTAGTCAAAGAAAGAACAAGTCAAACACGTTAACTAATTTACGGTTTTTTACTTTTTAATGGTAAATATTATGTTTAGGTAAGTATCCGAGTGTCACGAAGCCTTCTAATTAACAAAGACAGTCTCTTGCTTGTTGGTAGAATTAATCAATAGTATAATATGTTATTAAGCATAAAATTATTATAGATCCGGATTCGATTTTCTCCCCTTATGATCAAACCGTGGTTGTCTAGAAGTACGTTGTGGTGGCTTTCTTTTACACTTTGTTGTATAGTGGGCTTGTTTGTGTAGGTTGTGTCTTTTCGTGTCTCTTAGCGGATGTTTTCGTCTTTGGTTTTTTCATTCTCTTTAGGGTTTTTTTTTTCTTCTATAGGTTATGGTTCCTATGCCTTGGAGAAGCTTGTATCTTTTTGTTATGAATAGGTTCTTAGTAAATGTTGATTTAAAAGAAGAGTAAAATCATTACAACCATGTTAAGATATAATTGTGGGTAAATACGAAATTTTATTGGTTTTGTTTCATTTGTATAATAAGATATAAATTTTTTACATAGTTTTAATGTTAACTAAAAATTGGGATTGAATTCATTTATTCGACTATATTGTGGTTTAGAATCTTTATTTTTAACCATGATTCATTGAACCTTGTTTATTAGTTTTTATATTGAAGTTGAAATACTCTTCATGTTTCTAAAACATCAAAAATGAATCACAATGACTGTATTCCATGACTCATTCATGTTTTTACAAAATCACAAATCACAAATAGAAAATATGGATGGATGTTGATTATTTATATTTAAGGAAAATCAAAATTGAAAGAATTGTCGTATATTATTCTGAATGGCAATTTTCTTTTATTATTTTTTTGTTAAAACAATAAATGGAAAATACCATGCACTTTTTTTATTCTATGGAGATTGGAGAGGCATGAAAATTGTTGAATTTATAATTTTAAGGTAATTGATCCGATCAAAACATAACCAACTAACAATCAATTACAACATTTATTAATGAATTTTGAGAAGAAAAAAAAAATCTCCAAAATCTCTTGGAACCAATTATGACACAAAAGAAAAAGAATTACAATATTTTATTGCACATAACTTTATCAGTAAACTCCATTATTAGTATTTGTGGTTACAGAATAAAAAATCGTCATGTACTTCAATAGGTATGTAAATATCAAGTCTTTTACATTAACACGATATGGCTCTATATTTAGTCCCTTATCCTGATACCATTGACAAATTTTGTTAAATGCATATTATCTCATATTTTCATAGTTACTTATGAAAAATGGATAAATGAATTTGAAAAAGCTAGCAGAGATGGTTCTTGAAACACGAAAACCTAAAAAGGGGCCTTGCATCTCAAAATCGTCACGGAAACCAAGAGGAAAGACAACAATAGATTGGCTAAAGCTTACAAAACCTAGAACCCCGAGAAAAAAGGAAAGGAATTGCAACCATATTGAATCTTCTTTCTTGTGGTTTACCTTCTACATCCACGTAACAAGAATGCACTTGTAGAGTTCTTGACGATTGTTTTTGAAGCCATATTGTTTTCATTCTACGAAGATGTCACTGGAAACAAATTTTTATTTATCAAAAAGTTATGTTTTGATCCCATTATCCTTGTGTCTCTGAGGTTGGTTGCGAGCTTTTATATATTATTTAAGGTTTTTAGTTATTGTTCATTTTTGTACAATGATTTCGTGATGATGAACTTGAACAAATTTGTATAAATGTGTTGTTTATTTTCATATGTTCATGGTTTTCTATAAAATTGTTCTTTATTTTCATATGTCCATGGTGCTCTTGAGATATTGTATTTGAATTAGTTTTATTTATGAAAGTGTTCCTTACGTGAGGACATTTAACTACCAATGTTAGGGAAAATGACTCTTTGAGAGCCAGATTCATACTTTATGGACTATTTATGTACTTATTGAAATACGAGTATAATTTTTAAACCATAAAGACTGAAACTGAAGTTTACTCTAATTCTATTATATTATTATTTGAATGTAATGTTTTCCAATAATGAAAAGATGGAATAATCTTCAGAATCAAGATAGTTCTTAAGATAGCGACATTAATGAATTCTTAAATACTATCATGAATACGAGTAAAATAAACAATTCAATAATAAGTTACAACTCTTGTGCCTATATAGAACATATGCAGTTTATGCACCCTCCAACTTGTAAACTAGTGTGAGTATAAATGTATAAGATATGATCCTTTTAACGAAGTTTACTTAAAACACTATAACTCATTTGCGGCTATCGTCTATGCCATTTAGATGGCATTTTCGTCATTTTTGTTAGACATGTAGATGGTTTTGCTCTCTCTTTTAGCCTCTTCTTCCACAACGTTGAAATTGTTTCGCTTCATTCTTCGATTATGTAATCAATGTCGCGAAACCAACTGATAAATTGGTCTCTCCAACGAAAGATATTTAATTATCAATTTGGGAATTTTCTTTGTCTTTTTAATTAGGAAACAATGAAGAAAGAAGGCTACTGAGATGAAAAGTAAATTATTTTTGTAGAACTAGAAAAAAGTATATCAAAAACGTTAAGTACTAGTAAAAACTTACAAACATGCGTTATTTATACTTATTATATCAGTTGCATAATTGCATAATTTAACGAAGTTCTATCAACTATTTTTCACAAGGTGAACTATTGACATAATTGAAGAACTAAAAATGTAAATTTGTAAATAAAATAATCTGTTAATGTGTTCTTTAACAATCTAGACACAAAATTTGTAATATACTCTAATTAACTTCTGTTATATTTCCCTTTTTGTTATATATTACAAATATAGATAAATTAATGATACTGATTTAGAGCTTACAAATTACAATAGCTCACTATATCTTTTAAAATATTTAATAATCATTTATTTGTAGATAAATAATGAAAGAAGATTATACCTGGTGGACTTGGAGGTGGGGTGGTTGGATCAGGGACAAGTTGGTAATAAGAAGACAGAGAATACAGCTAGAGTTGTTTTAGGTGGCTTGACCCTCATAAGCATGCCTTTATATTTTTTTTTTGTAATAAAATACAAAACAATACCAATATATTTTTTTTTATTTTAAGAGTGAATTTCAATTTTGGTCCATATGGTTTTCCAAAAATCTTGTTTTGATCTTAAGAGTTCGTTTAATACGGATTTGCTATTATCGTTTGTAGTTTTTGCTTGGTTTTAGTCTCCTTCACTAGCAACTGTCAAAAAAATGTTAGATAAGGGGTGTGTTAGTCTTTTTAAGTTTTAGGTGACGTTTGCTTTTTAAGATGTACTGAAATTTGAAATCTTATTTCCCTTTTGACTTTAAAAGGTGGTGTTGAAGTCCGAAATCTAAATCAATAAGAATGTTTGGTTAAAATTGATCAAAGTCTGAAAATGTATAATTCTCTATTTTATCCCTAAAAAAATTCAATTCAAATACATCAATTGAAGTACGTGTTGATGATCGAAGAATGGAACAAAAAAAAGGAAACAAAAGAAGGATGT
Organism: Centaurea solstitialis; assembly: GCA_030169165.1. Classification (NCBI taxonomy): domain Eukaryota; kingdom Viridiplantae; phylum Streptophyta; class Magnoliopsida; order Asterales; family Asteraceae; genus Centaurea; species Centaurea solstitialis. Next base: position 50,290,495 of record CM058044.1, read on the forward strand.
CGGATTTATGAGACTATGAAGTTTTAATCATATTTCACACACTAAAGCCCGATTTAAGTGATCCATTTTTTTTTGGAAAGCCAACACACAGATCTATAATCTTCATGTTTTGTGTTTTTGCAAATTCGATGTGCATTTGGACTAAACTCGGCGTTGAAATCGAAAGAATGGTGTTGGACGAAAATAAGAGGTCTATAAGTGGTTAGGTTATGACTTAATTTATCTAAGGACATTCAGGGTTAGGAGCTAAAAAGGAAATAAAAAACAAAAGGTCTGAATTGTCTTATGTCTAACAAACCGGACATAAACGGCAAATAAGAGCTGAAAACAGTGAAAACCAAAAAGCCTCTCACGCCACATTATGCTCGTGATGCCATGACATAATGTGCAATTTCTATAATCCGACATTTGATTTTTCTTTTACCTTTAATGTCTTATTTGTTAATTTTTAATATGCGATCTAATTAAGCTTGTTTATTACCAACTAATTGAGTAACAATACAAAACATGTCTTTATATATAATGGTACATATGAATTATAAATTTGACATTATTAATCATGCCTTGAAAAACATTGTGGGTTTGCTATGGCTCCTAAAGCTTAAGGCTTAGCTTCCATTTATGCCATTGATCGAACAATTCTTTTTCATGGTTGTTAGTGGGAAGTACCAAAATCAAACAAAAAAGCAATCAATAATGCCATAAAATCAATATTTTTGAGAGACCACAAGGACAAAAATTGAAGGTTACTCATACTTTAACTATATGTGGACAAACTTTATCAAGTTTCCACACCCTTTCCTTATATGATATACATATAAAAAAGAGTGAAGTCTAATTTTGGTTTAGTGAAAAGTCTAAAACTTTTATATATTAAACATTATAAAATATAAAACTATAAATAGAGTTAACCAAAAATTAATACCGCTTGAGTTAATAAAAATCAATTTAAAATATAATTAATTACTTAAATATTCCTGTAGACTGATACATATATAAACATATAAAAAACAACTAAAATAAAATAATTTAAAATTTTACAAAATAATCGAATTAGACAATTAGTTGTTAATATTTTATTTTATATTATTTTTAAATAAGTATTTATCCTTTTAATAAAGTTGAGTTGGTTTAAATAAGTATTCTGGATTTTTACTTGGTCATTTTTATATGATTTAAGTTTACTATCATATACTTCAAGTTATAAAAGCATTAGTAGGCTAGAGGTTACTAACATCCTTACAGTGGATGTATGGCTTCTCTGTCTATCTAGGTTCGATTCATGGGATGAACATGTGACGATACCCTGACCATGGGTCAGCTTTTGGATCGGTCCATGATCGCCGATGATTAATCGGATGCCCGTATATATGAATCCCGGATGTCTCGTCGACTTCGTATTAAGACGTCTGCGTGAGTTATCTGACATTAAAGAAAATCTATATATTTCAAGTTATACATCAAAAATCAATACAAATCCGTCACAATGAAAAAGGGAGAAAAATTATGTAAGGTTTGATAATCTTGGTTGAAACGTGCATGAAAGCTTGACCTTTTTTTTATATGATTTGACTTTATGATTGTGGAAATTGAGTAGTGAAATCAAGAATGTTTCCACTTGGGATCTTCGTAGGCCCATTTTTCTCTTGGAAAAATCCATCATCCTATTTCCATGCTCTAAGCCTCTAACTACGTTTTTTCATTTATTTATATATAATGGTATAAATATCCTTTTAATTTTCTTATAATTATATTAAATTATTTAGACATATATGATGGATTACATGTGATATAATTGGATTAATGCCATAAAATTTAATAAGTACTTACTAATCAAATACTTTAAGGGTTTATTTGGTTTGATGAAACATTTTTTAAGGATCTGGATTGCATAAAAGAATTTGTAATTGAAAAAGATTTTAAGTATTTAGTGTACTTGATTTGTATAACTTAGAATGAAATGTAATTCCTTATAATAGATATAACTTATTAAAACAAAATTTAAGAAATTGTAAAAATAAGTTGTCTTTTAATTAATTGATTATTATAAAACATTTGTTTTTAACAAATTTTAAAGATCACCACAAACACATCCCATGAAATATTGACTACATGTCTACATCAATGGGATTTCTTAATCCAGAGTTTGTAGAAATTAAATGAAATTATGCGATTCTAAATATGAAATTTAATTCCAAATCTTCTCAAATCATATTATAACACACCAAATAAGACCTAAATATATCTTAGAACAAGACAATACAAAAAACAAAGAAAACCATAATCAATTAGGATTTGAGGATAATTATATTGTGGATTGATGGTTGATTGTAAAGTACATGTAACTAAGGCTATGTTTGGTAAACTAGCTGATAAGCTAGCTGATAGCTGATAAGCTAGCTGGTGACTGATAAGCTAGCTGGTAGCTGATAAGCTAGCTGGTGAACAAATCATGTTTGGTAAAAACTAGCTTATGAGTATGTAAAATGACCAAAAATGACATCCTTAATAAATAATCAGTTACAAGTAATTTATAATATAACTAAGACAATTTTTTAATAATATAATTAAAATAAATTTCTAATAATATAATATGTTAAAAAATAATATAGAGTTGATTATTATTATTATATATACACCATAAATTTAGAATTTGTTAAAATAAACTTTAGAAAAAATCTACATTAACTTATAATTTAAATTACAATTAAATATAATAAAAACAAAAATAAAATTGATCAACTTAACATATCTTAAGTAATTAATAATTCTAAAAGAATATAATTAAAAATTAGATATAAATATTTTTTTTATTAAAATATTTAACATATTTCACTTATATAACATTTTAAAAATTATTGTATTTTTATTTGGTAGTTAAACATATTAAATAATATATAATAACAATTAATAATATTTAAAAATATATAATATATAAGGTATAACTTAATTTAATTAATAATTAATTTAAATTATTAAAAACTAATAATTATTAATTAATAATTAATATATAATTTTAATTGTAATAGTTAATTATTAATAATGGGTATAATTGGAAAAAGTCACAAAAGCTTTTCATAAGCTACTCAAAGTAGCTTATCAAAAAGTTAGCTTATAAGTTACTTTTGGTCTTACCAAACATGTACACAAAAAATCAGCTAGCTTATAAGTCAGCTTATAAGCTAGCTTTTTTTTTTACCAAACAATGCCTAAGGCTATGTTTGGCAAGCGTAGCTTATAAGCTAGCTGGTAGCTGATAAGCTAGCGGATAGCTGATAAGCTAGCTGTTGATTGATAAGCTTGCTAGTAGCTGATAAGCTAGCTGTTGAATAAATTATGTTTGGCAAAAACTAGCTTATGAGTATGTAAAATGACCAAAAAAGGTATATTTGAATTTAATAATTAATATTAATAAGGGTATAATTGGAAAAAACTACAATAAGCTCCTCATAAGCTACTCAAAGTAGCGTTTCAAAAAGCTAGCTTCCTGGTACATGTTTGGATGGACTAGCTTATAAGCTAGCTTATGCTTGCCAAACAAAACCTAAGAGTTGCATTTTTTGGAACATAATACATTATAAATAACTTTTGAAGAAACTTAAAGTTATTAGTAGTTTCTTCATAAAATGTGATCAATCGTGATTTGAGCTATGCTTATCGTATGCATCATATCTACGTCTTGTACAGAAAATACATAGTTTAAAATACAGCTCGAGCACAAATTAATTGGGTATTTTTTTTTAAGAATTACAAAGGTTAATTTGAGGCTTAAAAAATATGAAAAAAAATATTATTTGATTAGAATTTTCATTCACTATACCATCAAACCGATACCATGATATATAACTATAGAGTATATATAGACTAGAACAAATATAAGAAAGCTTTAACTGTTAAATCCATACTAAATTATTAGGATAATTGATTTAAACATTTAATATTGTACAGGTCTATAAACTATATATATATATATATCAACAATTTCATAATAATCTTTTTTTTTTTTTGCATTAGTATGACAATGTACTTATAATACGATATTTGCATATATATTATATTATATATATAGAGTGTTAATCAAATAAGAACCATTTTTTTTTGTAAAAACTCGTGAAAACCAACTAAAAAATAATTTTTTAATGATTTTTTTGTCAAATAAACTATGATTTTAACTATTGTTTCACATATATTTTTTTCATAATGTAAGTATCATCAATGCAAAAAATAAATTTTTATTCATATTATGAATCGAAAATATACAAATTTTGTATTCATATTATGAAGAGTTAAATGCAAATTTGGTCCTTATGGTTTACAAAAATTAATGACTAAGGTCCCTCTACATAATTTTTAACTAACAAGGTCCCTATAGTTTTGGTTTTTATAACACATATGGTCCTTCTTATAAAAAAAATTAGAATTAAGAAAGGGTAATTTTGTCCATTCAGTTTTCCTATTTTTTTAATCTTAATTTATAATATATTTAGTCCCTCTTTAATTAATATATAAAGTTATATTTATTTGGCCCCTTATAAAATATATTATATTATATTACTATTTTTATGCCACAACATGTATATATTTCTTTATATTGAATACATGAATTTTAAAAGCACCTCTAATTATATCTATTTACTTTACAAATTATACAAATATATTTTATATTTTTATGTTAATTTTATCATACATTTGAAGCAAATTGTAATATACCTAGTAAAAAGCACATCACTAATCTAAAATTTAGTATGAAAATAACAAAAACGAGTAAAAAAATACATAATAAGTGAAATTATGAAATTACAACATCATGTTTAAAATAACACTAGCAATCAAAAACATGCAAAGTTTGACACCAAATGATTATACGAGATAAAATTGTGTCAATAGATAATTTATGAGGAAGACATATTAATTCTATTTGATTTCATATGTGATTTATATTTATTTTTTTTATTCGATGGATCCCTTTTCAATAATATAACTCGAAATTTATCATAAATTGCAGTTTGTTTCAAATGAATAATAAAACTGACATGAAAATATAAAATGTATTTGTATAATTTGTAAAGTAATAAATATAATTAGAGGTGGTATTAATATTTATGTATACAATATAAAATAATATATGCATGTTTTTTGGCATAAAAATAATATAGTTATATTTAAAATCAAGTAAATTTAATTTATTATATTAATCAAAGAGGGACCAAATATGTTATAAATTAAGATTAAAGAAATAGGAAAAGTGAATGAACAAAATTATCCTTTCTTAATTCTAATTTTTTTATGAGAATGACCATATGTGTTATAAAAACCAAAACTATAGGGACCTTGTTAGTTAAAAATTCTGTTGAAGGACCTTAGTCATTAATTTTTGTAAACCACAAGGACCAAATTTGCATTTAACTCTATTATGAAACAAATTCATGGATGATACTCACCTTATGAAAAAAAAAATATGTGAAACAATATATCACTTCTAACATTTGATGGAAAAAATCGTAAAATTTTTTATTTTTTAGTCGGTTTTTACAGATTTTTATAAAAAAAGTGGTTTTTACATGAAAGCTCATATATATATATATATAGAGGAATAATAAAATGAAAACCATTTTATTTGTGTAAACTTGAAAACCAATCTTAAACCATTGATGACATTAAATCAAGGGTTAATAATCATCATGTATTATTTGTAACTTTCATTAACTTACATCAGAATACACCAGATTTTAAGCCCAAAAGGGCATTTACGTCACCTTTATTTTTATGGAGACCAGATCTATTTCTCTCCCAATTCTAAAATCACAAACCCTAATCCCTCATTGTCGCTTCTCTCTTACCTTGCCTCCTTACCGGAAACTTTCACCGGCGATGGCCGCCGCCGCCACATCTGCCGTTGTCGGACTTCGCCTCCTTCACAGATCGTCGCCTCTTACCTCGCCTCCTTCACAGATCATCGTTTTGGCCGATCTGGTGGAGAATAACGTTTATCGGCCGTCGGATTTCACGGTGGAGTCTCCTTCTCGATTTATGACATCTACTACAGCTACTACCGTCACCACGACGTCCGCCGGAATGCCGAGGAGTAGCTGGTGCGATAGTGATTTCATCGTCGGTGATTCGCCGGTTTGGTGCCGTAGATTTTCTGGCGAGATTGAAGAGAGCGAAGAAGAAGAAGATCCGACGGAATCGTAAACTCCTGCCGACGTCACAATGTCCACCGACTTCCAATCAATCCCTCTCATCGGTAATTTCCTTTTCATCACTCTTCCAGATTCTTATTTGAACTTTTCGATTTCACTATTCTATTCTATATAATACTTCATCAGCACACTTCCATTAGTTATAGATGGTTATCGGAATGGATAAGTTTTCGTCTGATTAAGTTATTCCGGATGAAGAAGATGCAATAAATACGAATCTGGAAACATATATTCTCTAATGTAAATAAGGATGCATATCACTTTTATGCTTATCACTACTCAAGATTGAGGTTGTCGATAAGAAGTATTTCCACCTCAATGTAGCCGGCGGCGATAAACTCCGACCGAACGCCAGAGATCCGAAGGTAATTAAACACATTTGACCTAAAATTTTGCAATGAAATTTTGTTGATTAAATTTAGGGCTTATCACTTATGATTGTATCTGAATCGTGATACAGGATCAAATCGTACATGAAGAAGAAGAAGAGGACCAATTTAGTCCGATTTTAGTCCTTGATTTTACACAAGAACAGAAATGTCACACTTCAAATAGTTTATGTTTAGAGTTAGTAGGTGAATTTAGATGTAATGAATATTTTGTTTGTATTCATTAGATGAATTTAAATGTAAATGGACATTTGCTATTGTATTCATATGATGAATATAAATGTAATGGACATTTAGTTTTGTATTCATAAGTTGAATTAGAATATTCATAAGATGAATCTGAGTTTCATCTAGTGAATATTCATAAGATGAATATGAAATTTCATATTATGAATTTGATTTCTATAATATGAATCTGAAGTTTCATATTCATAATATGAATGTGAATTTTTTTTGTAAAATGACGATCATGCCCTTTATACACATTTTCAGATCAAAGGCTTAGATTGGTCCTCAAGTTTTCACAAGTTATTTGGTTTTCTCTTGAAGACCCCTATATATATAATATATACGGATTCAAAACAATATAAATCAATTAAAGTTGTATGAAAGAAAATATATCATTACAAATATGAAAGGCGCGTATTAGAATATGATAAATTCCAAGAAAAAACACATAGTTAAGAAAAAACACGACGTGTAGTATGGTCTTTGTTTTTGTGATTTTTTTTTTGGCATTTATTTATCCAAATGAAGTTTAATATGAATGTGAAATAAATAGTCATAGTTAAAATCTATTAAAAAGTCAAAATTTTGACTTTACCGTGAATCTTTCCAAACCGTGTTTCGTTTTCTTCTTCTATGACTTGAGGAAACGTATTACTACTCCTTTTGAACCTTAATAAGGTCAACCTTGAAATTATCATTTTTTTTTTATCATGAAAGTTCTTAAATTTTAGCTCTAATTATAATTTTGCACTCCCTAGGGTGAATTTATATTATTTTAAAACTATCAAATAAATTTTTTTAAGTAACGATCGATAATCCTGTCATTAAACAATCTCGATCGAGATTAAAGAAGATATTACTTAACATATGTAATTACATAATTGATACAAATCATGTCTATCTTAGTTGATCTTATTAAGGGTGATAACATTCTTGGCTTTGGGGGAGAGGGGGGGGGGGGGGGGGGGGGGTCCTAGTTGATCCGGGTTCGATCCGAAGGGACTTAATTGAGGACATGAGGAGTACCGAGTCCTTGGGTTGGTCCAGTCATAGACTTGAAGGATCCTTATGCTCAAGATTCATTGTGTAATGATATTTACTAATAACATATGATCCTATAGGGTCACACCTAATAGCAAGTTGACATTTGTTGATTATTTATTAAATAGTTTGATTATTAATAAATATAATCAACTCTTGTATTTAATTAGATAATTATTATTTTACGAAAATAATATTTGACCGAAAAATTATTATTTATGGAAATAATATTTTTTCTAAGAGAGAAATAACAATTTGTATACACATATGGTATGTTTATAAGTTGTGTACATATATTTGGACTTCTAGAAGTTCATTATATAATATGGACATATATATGCATTTAACTTGTGTAAATTTACTCAATTTTGTCTTCTTTATTTTATTGTAAAACAAAGAAGAGACAAAAGAGTATGGACATGGCTTGTATGACTTGTTTTGTTTTCTATACTCTCTTACAAAGTTACAAGAAATCTTTCATTTCCTCCCATACCCCTTACAAGTTACCATACCTTCATGATGGTAAAAGTATGGTGCATTGTACTTATGTCGAAGTACAAAGAAAAGGGTGATAAAAACTAGTTGTGGTTAATTTTTGGAGGGGTGGTTCTCTTGTTCTCTCTAATTATAGCCTTTCTCATTCCTTATTCTTGTTTGTCTTTTGAAGATTACTTGCATATATGAAGGTTGATGAGTTATTCTTCTTAAGACTTATTTTGGAATAAGTGCTTGATGGCTTAAGAAGCTTATAATACAAGTGAAGACTAGCATTTTGAAGTGTCTTAGCCTTACTTGGTGGATATTTGTAGAGGATTTCTAGTTTGGGATCTTGCCATCTTCATCAAATATCTAGCCTCCCCTTGAGGATTCAAAGTCTACAAATGTTGTATATCTCTTTATAGCTCATTTAGATGTTTTAATCTTTCCAATGTATTGCAAGATGATCCTTAGTGGGATATAAAATGGTTTATTATTATACATTTATAAAATGCTTCTGTTGTCTATTTTAAGTTTTGGAACCTTATTTTGTATAAAATCCCAACAAGATTGTGTTGCCGCTCCAGCACATCAAAAACTGTGGTTGGGCTCTAGCCTCTAGGTCCAGCGTAAGCTGGGTTGGGATAACGACGGATTAGTGGGCTGCCCGATACCGACGCGGAGACGGACGTACGTGCGTATGTGTGCTCGTGGTAGTCATTCGTTGGTTCGTTGCCCACTATGCCTTTCAAAAAAAAATTACATAATTGATAATTGAAAATGTCATAATACTAATAAAAAGATATTATATATCTGAATTAAACTAATATATTTTCATGATTATATAAGTTACATTAATTTCATGGAACACTATAAAATTATCAATAATTGTCGAGTTGTTAATAATTATATTCATATTAAGTAGTTTGATTAAAACTGGACAAATATTTAATATACTTATTTTTTGTTTGAATACGTAAACATCTCACATGAATTATTTTGATATCTAAATATAATGTTTTTAATATGAAAATTTACTTGTATATCCACAAAGAAACAAAGTTAAATGGGGAATATAATGGGGACAGAAGAAGAACAAGATATGATAAGAGACCATATATTCAAATATGACGTAAGTTGATGAATTATTTTATTTTTCCTATATTCAAACGAAAAATCATAATTTATTTGAATTTTAATTAAATTTTCAAAGAATTACATTTTTAGTGTCAAAGTTTCCAAAGTTCGAACCAATTCGTCGGTTAACTTTTTTTAGACTAAATGGGTGTTTTGGAAGTGCTTATCTAAGCTCATAAACACTTTTTGGTATAAGTAAGTGCTTATATGCTCTCTTTTTCTTTTTAAAATTTTAAATCATATTGTAACGTCCCCAGAACCCATATAACAAGATATATATTGTCCGTTTTGGCCCTTCGAATGGTTTTCACCTCATGGTTTTGTTCTTGGCATGGTCTCAAGTCCATCTAAAAGGCCTCTTGCAAGGTATCCACACCCCTTATAGGGAATGCTTAGTTTTCTTCCAACGGATGTGGAATCTCACACATACTAGCATCACGAGAAGGCAAAGGATTAGGATTGTCCGCGTTGATACCATGAAAGCATCAAAAGTTCTTTGTTGTTGTGATTTAAAGTCTCTCAAACTGTGAGGTAAAATTCCAAAACAATCACTTCAATCTGGTTCGTATGATTCTTTGGAGGGTGATGATTTTATTTTTCGTTATGCTTGAGATCATGTAACCCAACGAGATCATCTTATAACTTTAGGGGAAACTTGTCCATCTTTGTTATCTTCTGTCCAATCCTAATCGTACCAAACACCATATATATATACTTGTCCTGTCTAGTTCTATTCTCTTGTCATGTGCTGTCCAATCATGTCTACGTAGTAAACGCTATCTTATTAACAAAACTTTGACTTATTAAAGTACAAGTCTCACTCCAAAGATTTCATTAAACCTTAGGAACCAAAATTAAAGTTTACTCTTCAACCTCCAATAAAAACATAGTTTACTATATTGGTATCATTATTAAACAAATAAGTAATTAATTAAGGAACACTAAATCCACTTGTGGATTTTAAAGACAACATGATTCAACATCTGGAAGTGGACACCCCCCTAAGCCATCACCTCCTACTTCTATTTACACAAGGCCCACACCAAATTGTTGCCATTTTTATCGTTATATTCACCACCACCACTACCTAAACCACCTCCGCCAACGCCAACACCACCACCATCACCATCCACACCATCTCCATCACCATCACTACCACCAGGACCACCAACACCCACACCACCTCCGCCATCACCACCACCTTCGTTGGTGGTGGTGTCGGAGGTGCTGCTGGCGGTGCTGGCGATGGTGTTGGTGGTGGTGGCAGATGTGGTGTTGTTGTTGTTGGTGACAGAGGTGGTAGCGATGGTGATGTGAGTGGTGGTAGAGGTGATGTTGGGTGGTGGTGGTGGTGGAGGACTAGCGGTGTAGGTGGTAGTGGTGGTGGCAAAGGTGGTTGTGGTGGTTAACATGTGATTTCAATGCAGAATCATATGTGATTTAATATAATCTGATTGGTTAACATGTGATTTCAATGCAAAATCATATATAATCACAAGATCATATGTGATTTCAATGCAAAATCATCAATGTAGAATGGTGGTGGCGAAAGTAGTATGGGTGGTGGTGGTGTTGTTGTTGGCGGGGGTGGTGGTGGAGGTGATGGTGGTGGTGGGGGAGGTGGTGTGGGTGGTGGTGGTGCCAGAGGTACCGGTGGTGTGGGTGGCGGTGGTAGTGACGGCTGTTACTAGCGGTTCATTACAGTCGATTTTTTGATAAAACCGACACGTTCACTCCGGGACATAAATTGCGACAAACCCGGTCGTAATCGACCACTCTCTTCCCCAAGTCGTGGTTAACCGCCCGAGACAACATAGATTTTAAAGCATTGTTTTAAATTTTGTTCAACTCATAAACCTTTTATCTATTTTGGATGTTAGTATCTTATATCTGATTTTGTAAAGCTTTCCTTTATAAAACATTAAAAAAAAGGTAGAAAGTTAATTGCAAATAATGGCTTTTATGAAAAGTCATTTAACAAAATAGTTTACAAATTCACAATTATTCAAGAACCGTATTGTGATTGCTTATATATGTTTGAAAGAAAAAAAAAGGTATGTTTCAAGATAAAGTAAAAGTCTCGATTTCACAAGTTTCCATCTTACTTTTAATTGTTTTCATGTCCAAACAATATAATACAACTTATGATTTAACTCTCTAAATATACACCGGACCTTATTATGACATATATCTATTAGCCTATGTTTGGTAAATTGACTGATAAACTAGCTGATAACTAATGAACAAATAATTTATAATTATGTAAAATGATCAAAAGAATATTTGAATAAATAACCAATTACAAATATTTCATAATCTATATATATATATATATATATTAAAGAAAGGTTTTTTCTGATGTCATGATTATGAAATTGAGCCATTTGATTGGCCAATTAAATAACAATTATCAAATGATGATGTCATCAATTATTCTTATTATTTTAATACCATAATTATCTTTATAATTTACATTTTTCATCCTTGGAATTATTTAAATTACTTTTTATCCATTACTTTCTCATCTTTCACTTTACATCCTGATACAGATCGGTTTCGAGCTGTATCACAAGTTTTTAATTATATTTGGAAACCTCGGAAAAGAGCTTGGAAGAAGATCGAGAATCAGCATCGAAAACACGGCCGAAGCCGACTGAAGCAACCTCGCGACGCGAGGGAGATGGCTCGCGTCGCGAGCACGGTGCTGGACCATCCAATCAGTCCTGATCTGATTGCTATGATTTCCTTATTTAAATATTTTATTACTTAATTAGAATAGGATTATTACCATTTACTAGTTTTCTTAATCACCAAGTTAGGATTAATTTAGGTAACTTTAATTTCCTTTTCTTTAATTGTTTCCTAGTTAATTTATGTTTCCTAGCCTATTTAAGAACCCTTTTAGCTTGATTATTATTCATTCAATCTTAATACAATTAAGCTTTTGCTTGTTTATCAATTACGAATTTATTTCGTTTCTTGGCGTTTCACGCTTGTGAGCGTCGTTTGTTTTCCGGGTTGACGTTTGTCGATCCGTTCCACGTTTCTCACTTTGGTAATTATTTTAATTGCTTTTCAAGTTATAATAGAATTAGGTTATTTAGTTTCCTTAATTATCTATTTGTCTAGATTATAAATAGGATAGCTAGGATTCATTGTTATTCACCCTATTTTGATTTAATAATATTTTTTCTTTGAGAGTGATTTAGAGTTTATCTCTTGTTTCTTTGCGTTTCACGCTTGTGAACGTATTTATCTTTCGGGTTTGACGCTTGTCGATCCGTTCCGCGCATTCCCGCCTGCGTCAGTTGGTATCAGAGCCAGGTCGCTGTCTCTTTTCCTTCAGATGGCAACACCGTCGCCACTAGGCACCCGCGTAGACGAGATCTTAGCGGATTTTACCGCAAATCTCACTACGACCCTCAATACCGCCCTCACCGACCGCAACAACATTATCATCGCCGCCATGAACGCCAACACCACCACCCTTGCCAATATCCTCAACGGGCGTTCGAAAAGAGACAGACCCGTCAATCCGCCATCCCGTTATCGAGCCAAGTCACACCGGCACCATTCAGATCCAATCGAAATACCACCTTTCAAGCCGATCGTGATTCCCACCGTTAAAATCGAGCCGATTCACATTCCCGTCGTCGACCCCAAAGTTGTTTGGGAATCGTATCTTCGAGCTAGACGATCGTCTATTCCAGAACAACCACCCGAAAAGATAGAAAAATTGCCGGAAAAAGAAAAATCACCGGAGATGGCCAACGAGGAAATCATCCCCGTTGTGATCGAAACACAGAAATCTATTCCCGTCGCGATTGAACCGCCACTCGTCGTGACCGAACTACCAACCGTCGCGACCAAGCCGCCACAAGAAATCGTCTTCTTCGTGACTGAACCACTACCCGTCGCGATCGAACCACCACTTGTCGTGATTACACCGCCTCAAGAATTTATCCCCGTCGCAATTGAACCGCCACAAGATGTTATTGTCATCGCGACCGAGCCACAACAAGTCCTTACCGAGCCTAAATTTTCCAAGTTCGATCTCGAGCTGGTCGCTAGAGAAGATGAAGATGAGAAAGTTGAAGAAACTCCCGAACCGAAGCTTTTAGTGCAAGAAGTTGTCCCCGACGTTCCCGAGCCTCCGAAATCGTTGTCTGAAAAAATCCCCAAAGATAGTTTCTCTATCATGCCAACGACCAAGATTTCGGCTTACACGAAGTCGATTCCGTGTGATATGTCATTGGTTTATTATCCTTACGAGTTGGATGAGATCACGCTTACGTGGAGTCGAGTACAACCTATGGAAGTCGATCCCTTTTGGAATTTCGACGATCCGCTCGTGAAGCCGAAGAATGTGGTTTATGATCTATTGTTACATCAAGACCCCGAGCAATTTAAAAATCTACATGAGAACTCCCGGTCGAGTTCTTTTCAAGTGGGGGTGTCTGATACAGATCGGTTTCGAGCTGTATCACAAGTTTTTAATTATATTTGGAAACCTCGGAAAAGAGCTTGGAAGAAGATCGAGAATCAGCATCGAAAACACGGCCGAAGCCGACTGAAGCAACCTCGCGACGCGAGGGAGATGGCTCGCGTCGCGAGCACGGTGCTGGACCATCCAATCAGTCCTGATCTGATTGCTATGATTTCCTTATTTAAATATTTTATTACTTAATTAGAATAGGATTATTACCATTTACTAGTTTTCTTAATTATCAAGTTAGGATTTATCTTTGGTAATTATTTTAATTGCTTTTCAAGTTATAATAGAATTAGGTTATTTAGTTTCCTTAATTATCTATTTGTCTAGATTATAAATAGGATAGCTAGGATTCATTGTTATTCACCCTATTTTGATTTAATAATATTTTCTCTTTGAGAGTGATTTAGAGTTTATCTCTTGTTTCTTTGCGTTTCACGCTTGTGAACGTATTTATCTTTCGGGTTTGACGCTTGTCGATCCGTTCCGCGCATTCCCGCCGCGTCACATCCTTATCATTTTAAGATAATAATATATATTAACTAAAATGTATTAAAATTTTTGTTTTTTCTTTTTAATAAATTATACCATTATAATCGTCTCGACAATACCTTCAAAATGAATTTAATATTGAATATTTTTTTAATTTAACTACATTATTAAAATTAGATATAAATTAATTTGTTTAGATTTTATTACAATTCTATTCTTGATATTCTTGAAATTTAAAGATTTTATCTTTTTAACCTAAGTATTTTTATAGATTATTTATAAGTAATTAAAATTTATTTTATTTAAAACTCCATTGTTGATATTCTTGAAATTTAAAGATTATATCTTTTTAATCTAACTATAGATTATTTATAAGTAATTAATTTTTTTATTTAAAATTCTACAAATAAAAAAAACTACATATTTTATTTTTTTAATCCATCCAGTTATAAAAACAAATATAAATTAATTTGTTTAGATTTTATTACAATTCTATTTTTCATATTCTTGAAACTTAAAGATTTCATCTTTTTAACCTAATTATTTTTATATATTATTTATAAGTAATTAAATATTATTTTATTTAAAACTCAATTGCTAATATTCTTGAAGTTTAAAGATTCCATCTTTTTAATCTAACTATTTTTGTAGATTATTTATAAATAGTTATATTTTATTTTATTTAAAATTCTACAAATCAAAACACTACACATATTTTATTTCTGAATCCCTCAAGTTTTAAAATCATTCACGATATTCAAGTCTTTTGACAAAAAAATAATAAATTTTCAATTTTTAAAATTTTAACAGCTATTAGATAACTAAAATATCTATTGTAATAAGCAATTATAATGACAATTGTCGTATAACATATAATTTACATAAGTATTTAAATGGTAATGACAATTGTCATGTAAATGTCTATTCTTATTAAAATTTAAAATAACATGTTTCAAATGCCCGTATAATATATGGGTTATTAACTAGTATAATTAAAACAAGTATCTAATATTGTAATTAAAATAAGTTTCCAATAATTTAATATATTAATTAATATAAACAAAATAGTAAATAAATTAAATAATGAACTGAGGTAATGATAGTTTCCAAATGTGTTTAAAAGAGATGTTTTTCAAAGATCATTCGGTAGTTAAGATCTAATGTATTAAAACTTAGAAATAAAGATCGTTTTAATAATTAGCAATTGACCGGGTCAATGGATCAATTGTCAATGGTCTAATACAAACATCAATATAGAAGTATGTTTAAATTGAATGCTAAATTCTTGCCAGGAACAAACGTTCTTTGAAAGGCCAACGATTCATTAAAAACAAATGAGTCGACAGACAAATATACAAAGATTTTACAAGTCGCAAAACCAACCCAAAACAAGCAACCTAGAAAACATAACCAAGACCCACAACAACCAAAATCGCCAAAGTACAAAGCAAAATGAACAACCAAATTTCACATAAGGCAACAACAGACCGAGACAATCAAACAATAAAACAATAGACAAAACTAAACTAAAAATCCAGGCTAAAGAAGAAGCCAACGAGAGAACGCAACAAAAGAAATCGAAAAAACAACCGCAAACCAGAGCCACCAAACAACGATAATCAACTAATAAAAATGAGCCAAGAGGCGTAGCTATCAAGCCCTTGACCCCCACACCATTCCATCCATGACATATTGAAGACAAAGCATGCCTGGAAATACATTGGAACTAGTGATGCCTAACCACAATAAGATGACAGATCCCATAGGTTGTTAGCAATAGCAGATCCAAGAATTTTTCCTGGTTGGGACACCTTTAAAGGTAGACTAAATGTCTGAAAGTCGTCCGCTATGTTTTAGCATAACTCTAATGTCCTGGAGGATTTTTAAAGTTTTTTTTGGTTGATTTCAAAAATATTTCTAAGTGTTTTTTTTTGTCAATTTCAAATAACTTTTGGTCTTTTTGACTGATGTTAAGGGTTTTTTTTTTTTTATTGATTTCAAGATACTCTTTTTGGTTGATAAGGCACAGAATCAATGAAGGGAATTACAATAAAAGCTTGAATGTTTTTGACTTTTACATAAGAAAATCTCATGTTTTTGTTTTCTAGTGGCTCTCCCTCCCCCCTCGCTTAATTAGACCATGAATCGGCCCCCGGTTGTTAGAGAACATCCCATTATTTCCATAGCTCAAAATCGCTCCAACATACGGCTCCCCATAGGTGGCTCCTCAGCCTAGGAATGGCAAGGGGGCCATAGCATTCATCAAAGGATCGAACCAAATAGATGGTGATAAATTCAAACCCCACTATCGTTGCACATTTAAAAACTAATACTCGACAGTTTCAATCTCATCACTGCAACACAACCTTTCAGCACGAAGCCCGGACCGCAATTCTTCCACGCGTTAATCGAACAAAATTTAACATTCCAATTTAGTTTGATAAATAAAAAATATAGGAAAACATAGTATTTTTTTTCCTTGATCTATTTTGCCATTTTCTTTAGTGGGCCAAAAATGGGCCTAAATTGGGCCAACATTATACATGATGATCGAACTTACGACAGCAACATCGAATAGATCTATCACTTCCAAACCGTACAAAAACGCAAGTGTGGTGGCAGATTGATTACAGTTGCATTACAGCAAGCAATCTATCTATCTCCGAATAAATGTCTTTCCAATCTCAGCCGTCCATTCCATAATCACCCCTTTTAGCCACTCTGTCATCCACTTCCCCTTTTCATTTCTATTCCCACTAGAATCCAAACCTACTAAACAACCCACCAAAAATCCACATTTACACTTCTAACTCATCCTCTAAATTACCCATTTTAACCCCTTCAATTAGACTAACTTTCAATTGAGTTTGCAAAGTAAGCCGGCTAAGGCCATAAATCCACAATAAGCTCTCTAAAACCCTTTATGTTTAGTAGCCGAACCTTTTCAACCCTCTTTTCAACCCTCTCACTTTTTAATTATTAAATTAATTCATACACCACACACAAACAACACAGCGGTTGGGGACGGTGTGGGCACACCGCTTGATCCCGATGCCACCTAGCCCGCCGGCAGCGTAGCCGATGCCGCCCGCCCCCCCCCACCCCCCCCCCCCCCCCCCCCCCCCCCCCCCCCCCCCCCCCCGAGCCCGCCCAACCCAGCGTCCCGATACACATGGCCTTGTAACCCAACTTTTTAAAAAGCTACTTTTACTGCGTTTTGGTGATCTATTGAACTTATTATTTTTTATTCCAAGCTACTTTTTTGCTTTTTTTTTTGTCATTTTCCGATCATACGCTACCTTACGAGCTAGTTTTTGTCAAACGTATCTTATTCATCGGCTCCCTTATTAGCAAGTTTGACAAACACAGCCTAAATATATAAACCACAATCTTTATATAGAATTCTTCAATAGTGTAGTGGGTATAGTTCCAAATATTGCAAGAATGTACAAATGGAGCAATGGAAACCTTCTAACATAGATGATATACAGAGACCCCAAAAAGACAACAATTAAGGAGACTGATTAAGCTTCTAGTTTTGGAATACCCATGGAAACAATCCAAAAAATATATGTATCTAAAGCATAAGAAGCCTTCAAAATGCATGTTTTCATTCAACAACAAATTAAATTGTAGAACAAACAAAGGAATAATAATAATTCTTTACAACAACATGAACTTCAATGTAGATAGAAGCACAAAATCAAAAAACAAAAAGAAAAAGAAAAATCTTGAAATCCTTCTTGAAAATGGATGCTTTTTTTTAGTAAAAATGCTACCTTTCAAAAAAAAAAAACAAAGATGAAAAGAAAAAGAAACCTTTTTGGCTCTCTCTTTTTTCCATCCAATAATAATTTTATAGAAGTTGATTGATTTTTTTTAATTTTTTATAATAATGGAAAAAGAAAAAGAAAAAAAAATAAAAATTCATACAAATACATACAACAATCCTATACACAAAAAAACCCCCAAATCGAATTTCCGTACCGTCACCGCCGACGACGACCGCAACTCCTCCCTCGATCCGGGCGGCGCCGACGGTCCGTACAGCTCCGGCGGGAGATTCATCGGCGGAGTCGACATCACCGGCGACGGAGCGCCGGTAACCGGAGGCGAATTCGACTTCTCCGGCACCGCATTCTTCCCGAAGATCTCTTTCGGCAACAAAACCCTAGAAATCCCAAAAATCGCAACCGGATTCTGGTCGAATACGGTTTGGGTCACGGAGGCTTGGATTATGCCCGTATTGATCGCAACCGACCCGTTAACCCGAGAAATGTTCAACGTGAAGCTTCCGGCCCCTTTGTCCTCTGTGGCTAGGGTCGGCTGGACCGGGTTCACGATCGATTGGAGCGACCCGAGCGGGTAGTACGAGTGGAGCACGTGGAACCGGAGGACGTCGGCTTTTTTGTCGGCCGGTAACGACTGGAAGTTCGCCGTCGCCGGCAGATCGGCGAAGGCGTCGTCGGTCGGAACGAAGAGCGTGATTCCGGCGCCGCCTTCGTCGGACTCGAACTCCTGGACGACGCCGGAGGCGGCGAGCATCGCCGCCGCCACGTTGAAGTTATGGCCGTCGATTAGGGCTTCGCTGATGTTGAGCCCTAGCGGCGGCCGAGTCTCCGACGCCAGCAGATCGAAGCCGTAGGGGACGATTAGGGCGTCCACGGCGTAGATGCTGACGTTGTAAGGGAAGTTTCCGATCAATTTGACGACGGTGGCGTTGCTGTTAGGGTTAGGGTTAGGGTTAGGGTTTTGGTTTGGGGATCGGACGACGGTGGTGTTGGTGAGGGGGTTGTAGGTGACGTTGACGGAGCCGAAGTTGGCGGTGGCGCGGCCGGTGGTCTGGAAGAGGGTGGTGATGAGCTTGCCGGAGGGCGGGAGGCGGCGGAGGTCGTGGAAGGAGAGGTATTGGAGGAGGACGTGGTAGCGGAGGACGTCGGCGATGTTGGTGGAGGACGGCGGACGGCGGAGGAGGGAGGAGGAGCGGAGGACGGAGTTGGGGACGGCGAGGAGGGTGAGGGAGGAGCGCTGGTTGAGATCGGCGGCGACGGCGGTGGAGGAGAGGAGGTCGGAGAAGTCGGAGAGATCTGGGTAAGGGGATAAGAGGTGGGTGATGTTAACGGCGGAGATGAGGGTAGTGGAGAGTAAATATAGGGAAATGATAGGGGTAAAATGGGAAATGAAAAGAGAAATGGCCATTTTTCTTTTCATCTATCTATCTATCCAGTGGGAAGCTGGACTAGTTGAGAGTGATGGTGTGTGTATGTGAATGATGATGATGATTTGTTGAAAGCATATACATTCTGAAATATGATGGATTATATATTTAGTCTATGTACTTTTGTTTATTGATTATTTTAGTCCTTGTGGTTAGTAATGTCCATGTTTTATCCTTTTTATGAGAATATCTCAAACTACTTCTTTATAATATCTTTCCTAATGGAAGTACAAATGAAATCATATTTAACTTTAACAATTAGGTTGTGCTTGGTAAACTAGTTGATAATCTAGTTGTTAAATAAATTATGTTGGTAAAAACTAGCTTACAGAGGATGTTTAGAAGTGTTGGAAGTACTTATTTAAAGGTGCTTTTGACTTATTTCATTCTAAGGAAGCAATCACTTTGAGGTGTAAATCATTTTTCAAAAGTCACCCCTAACTTTTGAGAAACTCCTTTCCAACTTATGTTACCAAATTACAATTATACCCTTATTTTTGTTGCCTTATTTGTTACTCATTTTCATATCATGTCCTTTTTGTCATTTTGCACAAATACGTTGAATTTGCCAAACATTATAAAACAACTTATCAGCTTATAACTTTCTGGTACAACAATAAGTTAATCTAAACATTAAAAAAAAAACTCATTTTCCACACCAAATAAGTTGATAAACACTTTTATCAAAAGTCATAAGTTGTTTTAGATAAGCACTCCCAAACACCCCTAGTATGTAAAATGACCAAAAAAGGTATCTTGGGGTATAATAATTAATATTAATAAGGGTATAATTGGAAAAAGTTACAAAAAAACTCCTGAAACGCTAATCTAACTATCGTTTCAATAAGCTAGCTTATGATACATGTTTGGATGGGATTAGCTTATAAGCTAACTTATTTTTGCCAAATATAGCTAGGGGTGAGCAACAAGTCCCAAATCCCGATACCGAACCGGTACCGTACCAATCCCGGACCGATTTATGTATTTCGGTACGGTAATCGGTTCTATGTTTTTCCTATAATCGGTATTCGGTAATATCGGTGTCGGGTCCCTATAATTACCGAAAATACCGGTACCGTATCGAACACGAAAAAACACAATTTTTTCAAAATTCCTAAAACAAATCCCACATCCATTCCAAAGTTAAAACGATTTCATAATCATCCAATGAGTGATAATACCAATCCTAAACCTTCAAAAAACCATCCAATTACGAAGATGATGTTTTTATGACGTAATGAAGTTGTTTGTTGGTTTATTTTATTGTTTTTATGAACTTGTGAAACTTGATCTTTGTGAGTAAAATCATTGTTTGGGTGGGAAGGGTACCAGAAGAATCCTTATACCAAATAAAAAATCATTCTTTCATTCACTGATCCCTTTTTTAATTGGTTTATGTATCATTTATTTATAGGACGATGAAACCTTTATCGAGACACGAATATAAATTGTGTGTTACTTGATGACGATTCTTGTTTACGTTGTTCAAGAGTTCATATGTTGTTTTTGGTTTTTCTAGGGATGTTTTTTAATAGTTTAGAGTGATTGTAATGTTTGCTTTGAAGGTTTATATTGTAAAATCGGGACTAATAGGGTACTAGTACTAAAATACCGTTACTGATACCGATACCGAACCGGTACCGTACACTTCTAATCCGTCCGGTATTCGGTATTAAGTTTTCCATATTTTCGGTATTGGGAATTTTCGGTACGGTACCGGTTCGGTACGGTACTAGTCCCATACTCACCCCTAAATATAGCCTAATTGGTTCATTTTTATGTGTTACATTTTTCCAAACAAATCGTTGATAAAACGACTTGTTTATAAGCGATAGTAATACATAAAACCAAGTAAGATTATTCAACAAAGATTGTTATTTGCACTACTTTATGTCAAAATCAGGTCATTCTGCATTGAGAATTTAAAAAAACAGTTTGTGAGGGTGATATGTATGAAAGGAAAATGATGAATTTATTAACTTTTTAGATACAATTAGCCTCGTCCTTATTCAACCTTGACAACTAGACCTTCTATAGTTTATTTTGATATAGATTAACCTATCTTGTTAATTTTGGGTTTTTTTTAATTACACTTGTGTTTTGTATGTCGACCATCATTATAAAATTGTTAAAGAAAACAAGTATTTATAGTCTTTTCTTTCATCAAATTTCTTGTAGTTTAATAGCATGAGATCTCTTAAGATGAGTAGATGACTCAATCTTATTCATAGTTTTTTATGTTATTGTCTGTCTTTTAGTTATTTTAAAGTTAAACACTTATATATTTTAGAGTAAATTACGGATTTGGTCCCTGTGGTTTGGTACTTTTTATGGAATTGGTCCCCATACTTCATTAATTATGGAATTGGTCCTCGTGGTTTGGAGATTGCTTTGGATTTGGTCCCCAGCAAAGACTCCGTTTGTTTTCTGCTGTTATCTAACCCCACGTGCATAGCACGTGAGGGCAAATCCGTCCATTTGTTTTTCTCTTTTAATATTTGAATAAAAAAGCCTTTACAAATTCTCATTGCATGACAAGTGTCCAAAAGATTAAAAAAAGAAAAACTTAAACCTTTGACCAAAGTAATGCTTTACCCTCCTCCTCTCTCCTCTATTTTTCTATCTCCTAAAGCAAAACCTAATCTTCTTCCTCATCAATAAGTGCAGGTATCAACAAATGTAAAGATAAAACTTTTGGTTCCTATATGTGGAGAGAAGTGGTGGTTGGGTATGGGTAGGGAAAACAATAGAATGATTGATGGCGGTACAGGTGGGTGGTGGTGCGACGATGCCGGTGGTACAGGTGGGTGGTGGTCCGGCGGTGCTGGTGGTACAGGTGGGTGGCGGTGCGGCGATGCTGGTGGGTGGCGGTGCGGCGGTGCTGGTGGTGCAGGTGGGTGGCGGTTCGACGGTGCTGGTGGGTGGCGGTGCGACGGTGCTGGTGGGTGGCGGTGCGACAGTGCTGGTGGGTGGCGGTGCGGCGGTGCTGGTGCGTGGCGGTGCGGCGGTGCTGGTGCGTGGCGGTGCTGGTGGTGCAGGTGGGTGGCGGTGCTGGTGGTACAGGTGGGTGGCGGTGCTGTTGTGCAGGTGGGCGGCGGTAGGGTGGTGCTAGTGGTGCAAATGGGTGGTGGTGTGGCGGTGCTGGTGGTGTAGGTGGGTAGTGTTAGACGGCAGTTGAAGTAACTCGCAGCCTTGTGTGTTTCGTCGGAGTTGCTCCGGTGAGAGTTTCACGGTGGTGGGTTTTCCGACAGCGTGTATATATATATATATATATATATATTGTGTATTATATATTGGGGTTTTCATAGTGGTGATGGTTTTATGTGTGTGTGTATGTAGAGATTTAAGTAATGTTTTAGATTTGTTAAGGTGCTGATGGGTGTTCTTCATGGATGTTCTTCATTTTTGAGAAATGACAAAACAGGTCCTTGAACAAATTTATTGTTTGCTACTTAGAGTTTTAATATATACAATTTAGCCCCTAAGAGAAATGGACGGATTTGCCCTCACGTGCTATGCACGTGGGGTGAGTTAACGGTAGAAAACAAACGGAATCTTTGCTGGGGACCAAATCCAAAGCAATCTCCAAACCACGGGGACCAATTCCATAATTAATGAAGTATGGGGACCAATTCCATAAAAAGTACCAAACCACAGGGACCAAATCCGTAATTTACTCTATATTTTATTTGATTTTATTGTGATTGCCTACTAGCAATGAAAAGATATTAACTTTTTCTTTCTAAACCAAAAGTAATTAGGATAATTATTCCCTCTTAACATTTAATTTGAAAGATTCTTTTAAGTTTTGATACTTTTTGATTTCAATATGGTTTGACATCAATATCACACATAGGGCTGGCAATCTGAGACACGAACCCGAAACCCGACCTGAACCGAACACGAAACGGGTCGACACGAACCCGATTCGAAATTAAAATGGGTATAAAATGGGTCGACACGAACATGACACGAAAAAAAATGGGTCAGGTTCAGGTAAAACCTGATTACCTGAAAATGACCCGATTAACCCGAATTATTAAATAAATATTTAACTAACTACTAAAATAAATATTACATCAAATTTTTAAATTTCTAAATTAAACTACTAAATTTATATTTTTAATTATTAATAAAGTTGTGGGAATTTCAAATTTTTGTTTTGTTTTCGTTTTCAATTTGAAAGAAAAAAAGTGGGAATTGAATCCAAATATATTTTTAAGTATTAATAAAGTGGTGGGAATTTGAAAATTTTGTTTTGTTTTCATTTTCAATTTGAAAGAAAAAAAAGTGGGAATTGAATCAAAATATATTTTTAAGTATTAATAAAGTGGTGGGAATTTGAAAATTTTGTTTTGTTTTCGTTTTTAATTTGAAAGGAAAAAAAAAAGTGGGAGTTGAATTTTCGGATTTGTTAGCTTAAATATTTATGTGCTTTCAAGTTTTAAAGTCTAAATATGTATGCATTTTTTTTCTTCTTGAAATGGGTCAACCGGTCAAACCGAAACCCGACCCGAATACCCCCTCCCGCAAGAAAACTTGACACCGTTTTTTTCTCGGTAGTAAAATGGGTCGACACGAAACACGACCCGATCCGAACACAAATGGAAGTGACACGAACCGAACCTGACACGAAATGGATTTGGGTCAAAAATGGGTCGACACGAAAGTAACACGAAAATGGCCGACCTAAAAGTAACACGACCCATTTAACCTGAACCTGATCTGAATTGCCATCCCTAATCACACATAAGGTTTGGTTTGTAGAATCTATGAGATTTCTAAGAAATTAAAATGGTGAAATTTTTAAACCAAATTTCAATTCCTTTTTAAATGAATGGAATCTTTTAAATTCATTTGAACTTTGTAGACTAACAATTTCATGATTTTTATGAGAAAAATGAATTAATCGAATTTCATCCATTCTCAGTTGTAGTAGACCTAATTATTTGGTTTTAAACGACGAAAACAACATTTGCATCTAACTTAACCAAGAGTCCAACACCACCCACTCCCTCGTCGACGGCCGCTACCACACAACTATTGTTCATCATCACAGCCGCAACCCACCTACCCCTACCCCCACTACTACCACTTTCACGCAACACACCCCTTTCACCAACCACCAAATCACTATTGTTACCGTTATAATTGCCAACCCTGCCATGCCCAATCCTACTACTACTATTACTCCCCACAACTAACAACGAATACTGCCATGGCGCCATACTACTATTATTGTTATCACAACCGGTGATGGACTTGCCTTGTAAAAGGTGGGGGATAAACTCTATTTAAAAAAGGTTTTTCTAGGTCAAAAACTAATTCTTTAAGCTTTTTATTATAGTTCCTCCACAATGTCTAGCTAGGGCTCCACCAACTAAAAAATCATCTCAAAATCAATTAAAAAAGCTTTTGTAATCAACCAAAAAACTAAAAGGGTCATTCAAAATCAATAAAAAAACTTAAAAAAAATCTCTCGAAATCAACCAACAAACTTTAAAATATTTTCAAACGATAGAATTAGACTAGAAACACATCTGACAACGTTAGGACCTTTAACCTTAGAAGTGCCCATATTAGGCAAAAAAAACACTGATCCGCCATTCGTCATAACTGCCACCCTCATCAACCATCATGCCACTATTATCGTATAGCCTTGTTATTTATAGATAAATAAAAAACCATTTACTTCTCAAAGGAGTTGTTCAAATTTTGTTTTTTTAATCTAGACTAAAAATTGATACTGTTTCTATGTAAATAAGTTGGCATGAAAAGTGCAAAAACTTTGGGTGCTATAATGCAAATAAGCTGATACATTTAGGTGGTGCATTTAATACTTCCACCGGCGAAGAAAAAGAATAGGTTTTCATACTTTTATCATTAAATGATAGTTTGTTTTATTATTTATTGTTTATTATTTATTAATTTAGTATTTATTATTATTATTTATTATCTTCTCATATATATGCAAATACCGAAGTTGTTAACACATGCAAGTAGTTGAAGAAAAGGGGCACCTTTTGTTGATGATGTTTCCTGTGTTGAGGGCAACTCCAAATTATTCATTATTATTTTTAATTTAATCTGATTAAAACAGGATATTATTTGGATTGCCATTAATTTTATATGATACTTTAACTTTTAGTTCACAAATAAGATAACCATGGAACACTTCAAAATTGCATAAAATTAAATAGTACATGTATTGTGGGATTGTTTTTGTACTTAGTTTAGTTAACACTTGTAACAATCATTGTACATGGTTAGTTTAGTTATAAGAGTGGACCATTCACATTACATTGGTTTAGATTGAGGTCTTATATGATACTTTGATTAATTATTTAATAGTACATGTGTGTAAATTTTCGATGTTTATATACATTAATTTCAATGTTCTAGTACGTTTCAAGTTGATATAAATGTCTTTAACTGATGCGTGTGTGTGTGGATATAGATTTGAACCTACTTCTGTATTTACAAGGGAAGGTTCAAATGAAAAATCAAATCTAATCGCGAATGTGAATACAACCAAGAGAGCAACACGTGTCTTATTCGGCTCCTATTTGGTTTGAATTATACAAGATTATTCAGAGTGAATATTATGCATCATGGTGAATAATACAAAATTCAACATTAAGTATTATTCAGTCTGAATGCTATATTAATCCTATTTGGCTCCTATTTTGTCCATGGTCGGCAACAACTTGCGCAATTTGCTCGTTAGAGGAAATGAGGAATCGTGTTGTTTACCGGCCATTTTGCGTTTCTGGAACTTGAGATATTAGATAGATACTTGAGACTTGAGAGGTTAGAAATTTATAATAGACTTGAGAGTTGAGAGAGTAGAACTTGTGAGAAACGAATACGAGTCGAGAACACGAATTATAGCGAGAATTGTTTGTGTTCTTTGCGTTTTCGTAAGTTGGTATTGGACCCAAACACCATACAACTTATTTATATGGTGTTTGGGGGTAAAAATGCCAAAAAAGGGGGGTCAAAATCGCACCTAACGGCTCTATTAACTATTTTTTATGTAACACCCGTTTCCAATTTTAAGGCTTAACGGAGTGTTAGTCAACTTTCTAACCTGGTTATTGTGTAATGTAGGAGTCCAAGGGCTTAAGTGTAAATTGTGGAAGTGCAAGGGAGTTTGTAGCAATTATTGTATATAGGGTTGAGAACCCTTAACTCTTTCAGGAGGCGGTTTTCAGAAAACGTATAGAGAGAGAGAAGTAGCGACTGAGAGAGAAGGAAGCAAAGGAGTCAATTGGAGATTTCTATCAAGCAATTGGGGTGGTGATTGCACTAATTGCACTTAAGGTAAGAGTTCTGTCACACCCCGTTTTTATTTTATTTATTATTGTTTATTATTATTATCATTATTATTAGATGGTAATTACTAATTAGTGATTAGGGTTAGGAGCCTCAATAGTGGGTCTTTCTTGTGGGTCAAGTAACGGGGAGGAGGGAGGCCCGACACTTTGTTTTAAAAACCCTAGGGCCGCACTTCTTCTCCATTGTGAAACCTTGAGGTCTAAGGAACGAGAGAGAGAAGCCGGCGAGAGTGAAAGAGAGGGAGAGATCGAGCGGGGAGAGACGCCGGAGTCGTTTCGCACGGACGGTAAGCCTCGGTTAACTCTTCGTGCATAGCGTCGATGTAGGGTTATAGCGTTCGGCGGTGGTGGTTCACCACCCTTAAACACCGCCGTTAGGTTGGTCGAGGGACGGGGGCGCTAGCGATCGATACCGTCGTTGCCGCCGTATCCCTCCTCGTGGCAGGCGGCGCCGGTTCACGGCCAAAGCCGTGGATGACGGTGGCCGGATGGTTGTAGTTGGCGCCGGTGGCGGCTAGCCGCTGCTAGCTGCTGTCGTGCGGTTGCGAGGGCGGAAGGCGGTGGTGGTCGAAGAGACTGCTGCTGCCGATCGACATAGAGGCCGGCCGGCGGCTTGACGGTTTTCCCTCGCCGTCGCGCCGCTGCCTATCCTTGCGGTGAGGCGACGCCGGCGCGTGGCCGGCTGCCGCTGCTGTTCTCCTTGTTGTTCGACCTGCGGTGGTGGTGGGTTGCCACTCACGCCGCCGCTGTCCCCTAGCCGCCAATGGCGGTGTGGTTGTGTTCCGAGGCCGGCGGTGGCCAAGACCGTCCTTGGTCGCCGCTGTGACCTACGGTGGTGGTGGCAGATGTCTTCGGCCGCGGCTGCCGTGCGGAGGTCGAGGCGGACCAGCGGTGGTGGTGGCTCTAACCGCCGCTGCCGCTGCATAGCGAATGTGCACGGTGGTGGTGGCGGGACACCGCCGCCATGGGCGCCGTTCGGTTAGCTTTGGTGATAATAGTATAGAAACTAGATATCGTCGTTTGCGGTTAAGTGTGAGGATTTTTAAGGGTTTGTTCTAGTAATTAGAAGCGATGTGTAGAATTTAATATGTGTCTATATTTCAGAGTGGTTGCGTAGATTACAATTGTGAGCGAACATTCTTACGTATACGTGACATCTTTGAGGTGAGTGGGTTTTACATGCTATATATTGTAATTTTATGTGCATATGTGTGCGATG
Organism: Centaurea solstitialis; assembly: GCA_030169165.1. Lineage (NCBI taxonomy): Eukaryota > Viridiplantae > Streptophyta > Magnoliopsida > Asterales > Asteraceae > Centaurea > Centaurea solstitialis. The sequence continues at coordinate 50,318,728 of CM058044.1, forward strand.
GATGTTACATTGTGATGGTTCGGGTTGCGTGATGACCCTAAGGGCGGGAAACCGCGGAAACCGGATTGCGGGAAGGTCCGGTAAACGGGAAACCGTTAAGCTGTATTGATGTCGAGATATGTGTATACGTGCATAATATTTATGATATATTGCATGTGTAGCTTACTCACTAAGCGGTTGAGCTTACCCCTCGTGTTTAATTATTTTTTTTAGGTACGAGTTCCGGTGTGGACAAGGGCAAGGCTCCGGCTTGAAGGTTCCGGCTCGTGACATGGCATTCCGATCCGATCATAGATTCTAATACATTAATTATTTAGCTGGTGTTGAATTTTAACTTGCTTTGGGTTTTTGAATCGTTGTTTTTTATCGTTTAAACATTGATGGAGGTTTTTAGTAAAAATTTTCTTTTATAATTAATAAAATGGGATTGGGTGTTACAACTTGGTATCAGATCCTAGGTTTAAGAGAATCAGCACGCACACTCGTGGGTATGTGTGTGGTTGGACTTAAACCAGGCCGTTGGGAATAATCGGATAAGATCGGAATGGCCAACGGAACCGTCAAGACGGAGGTGAGCTTTAGTACATTAGTTGCTAAATTATTATATGCACGTGTGTAGTATTAAATACTTGTGATCGCTTGCTTAATTATATAATTACATGTGATTTTGATGAGGATGAAATTAAGTTGTGTTGTGATTTTATGTGACTGTTAGTCAATGGGATTAGATCTAAGTAGGACGGTATCAAGACCAAACGTAAACACCTTGGTACGTCGAGGATGGGTCGTCGGGTATGTTCTTGTTTGATTGTTGCCCGGTGATCTTGATCCGGCTACCATGTATGGTTGGGTATAGTAATACGGCGCCAATAATAGTGTTACTATAAACACCTGTGTAGTGTTGGATTTGATTACGTTCTGGAGACTTTAAACTTATTGACAACGGTTAGGGTTTTAGCATGCTTACGATAACATGATGCTGTGTGGATAAATGTTGTGTGTGAACCAATCTGTTTTAGCATGCGCGGTAAGGACTAGCCTTAGGGTTGGCATGAACACTAATAATAGGGTTGCGTGTGAGTACCTTAGTAGCGTGTAGTAATGTTTAGCTATGAACTGAGATGTTTTAAACCTTCAGAATGGTGCTAACCCGAAGCCAGACCGATGATGAGGCCGGGCAGTCCGACCACATTGCTGCCCAGATCACTGAGGCCCTGCAGCAGATGCTGCCGGGGCTATTTAACCAAATGAGGGATGAGCTGATTCAGACTGTAGATCAGCGTATCGATGCGGCCCTTACGGCCCGTAGCGTAGGGTCGGGAAGCACGGGTCAGACACAGACTCGCGGGATTACCTTTAAGGACTTTATGGCGTGCCAACCGCCATTATTCGACGGGAAGAAGGACCCTGTGGCTTGCTACCGCTGGTACTCGGCGGTTGAAGGGGCGTTTCGCACTTGTGGGTGCCCTGACGGATCAAAGGTTCTTTTCGCTGTGAACCTTCTGCGCGGAGCGGGAAAAGACTGGTGGGACCTGACTCTCAAGAAATACACGGAGGCACAGATCGCTGCGCTGACCTGGGAGGAATTTCGGGCCTTGTCCGACGAGGAGTTCGCGCCTCGTATCGAAAAGGAGCGGATAGCAGCCGAGTTTCTAAAGCTAACTCAGACGACGGAGTCCGTGAACGAGATCACTGCGCAGTTTCTGGAGAAGCTGCTGTTTGTACCTGGATACGCGAACGACGAGTCGCTGAAAATGGCTCGTTATTTGGGAGTGCTGAAGCCAGAAATCAAGAAGGCGGTGGCCACAGGGAGGTGCAAGACCTTCGGTGACATGCAGGAGGTAGCGCGGGCTCAGGAGCTAATTTTGGAGGAGTGTCAGCAAGGGAAGAGAAAGGCAGAGGACCAGTCGGGACCATCAAAGAAATTCAAGGGGGCAAGGAACGATAGCAGGAGCGGGACCCCGAGTTGTCCAAAGTGCGGGCGTTACCATCGGGGCGAGTGCAGGCTGCGGGAGTTGTCGTGTTACAAATGTGGCAAGGCGGGCCACCTTAGCAAGGACTGCAAGGAGACTGCTAGGCTCTGCTTCCATTGCTACCAGCCGGGGCATATCAAGCCCGATTGCCCTCAGCTGAAGAAGACTCCAGCCTTGGCTCCTGCTCCGACGACGCTCATGATTACCGACGGTACCACCAAGGGGAAGAACGGAGCTACTACCACCCGTGGGCGAGCCTTTCAGATGACTGCTGAGGAAGCGCAGACGGCGCCTGACGTGATTACAGGTTTTCCTTGTTATTTTTCTTATGCGATTACCGATGGTAGCTTACTTTATTTGTTAGTAATAAGAATAGTGTATCTGTCGTTAAATGTGTACTTTAGGCATATTTCCTGTCAACTCGAAACCGGCTTTAGTGCTTTTCGACACGGGGGCCACGTGGTCCTATGTGTCGCGTAGGTTCTGTAAGGACTTCCAGATCGAGCTCGGTAATCTGGATAGTCCTCAGGCAATCGACGTGGCTGCGGAGGAGGTGCTGGTGGTCGAGCATGTGTACCGGGGGTGCAGCATTGATATCTTCGGGGTTCGTTTCAGCATCAATCTCATCCCCATTCCCATGAACGGAGTGGACGTGGTTGTCGGGATTGATTGGATGTTTCCAAATCGGGCGACAACTGATGTAGCGGGACAGCTGGTACGCATCCAGAATCCAAGTGGGGGAGATCTGGTGGTGTACGGCAAGGGGAGAAGGGTATCTACATCCTTCTGTTTTGTCGCGAAAGCTCGAAAGTACATCCAGCGGGGGTGTACGGGGTTCTTGGTCTATGCTATGGCGGATCAGGCGAAGGAGAGGAAGCTGTCGGTAGCAGAGGTGCCTGTTGTCAGCGAGTTTCCAGACGTATTCCCAGAGGATCTGCCTGGCCTTCCACCTGACAGGCAGATCGAGTTCGGCATCGACTTGGTACCTGGTACGGCTCCGATTGCACGAGCTCCTTACCGTCTGGCTCCGCCGGAGCCTCAGGAGTTATCTGAGCAGTTCCAGGAGCTCTCGGGGAAGGGGTTCATCCGCCCGAGCAGCTCACCATGGGGAGCACCGATCTTGTTCGTAAAGAAGAAGGACGGGAGTCACCTTATGTGTATTGATTACCGGGGGCTCAACAAGGTGACCATCAAGAATAGGTATCCCCTACCTAGGATTGATGACCTGTTTGATCAACTTCAGGGGGCTTCGTGGTTTTCTAAGATCGATCTTCGGTCAGGGTATCACCAGCTGAAGGTGAAGGAAGCGGACGTCCACAAGACCGCTTTCCGAACCCGTTACGGCCACTTTGAGTTTCTAGTAATGCCGTTCGGGCTTACCAATGCTCCAGCCGCTTTCATGGATCTTATGAATCGGGTTTGTCGACCGATGCTCGATCGGTCCGTGATCGTTTTCATTGATGACATCTTGATCTACTCGAAGACGAGGGAGGAACACGTGGTGCATCTGCGGGAGGTGCTTGAGGTTTTGAGGAGGGAGCGTCTCTACGCCAAATTCTCAAAATGCGCTTTCTGGTTAGAAGAGGTTCAGTTCTTGGGCCACATTATTAACCGGGAGGGCATCAAGGTGGACTCGGCGAAAATTGAAGCTGTCATGAATTGGGAAGTTCCGAAGGCACCTACCGAGATCCGGAGTTTCCTGGGTTTAGCCGGCTACTACCGACGATTCATCCAGGATTTCTCTAAGATTGCGGTACCTTTGACGCGTTTGACGAAGAAGAGTGAGCCGTACGTTTGGGGTTCTGAGCAGCAGATGGCTTTCGACACGCTGAGGCAGAAGCTGTGTGAGGCTCCGGTTCTGACTTTACCGGAGGGGGTGGAAGACATGACGGTTTATTGCGACGCATCTCGGCTGGGTTGGGTTGTGTTCTGATGCAGAGGGGTCGGGTGATAGCCTACGCTTCGAGGCAGCTGAAGCCTCACGAGGCTAATTACCCCACGCACGACCTTGAGCTTGCGGCGGTGGTCTTTGCCCTCAAGTTATGGAGGCACTACCTGTACGGGGTAAAGTGCATGTTGGGATTTTGTGCGATCCTCGTATCAAACTGACACGAGAAAAACCGTGATCTCAAACCTAACTGGTCGAGACACACGACAAAGCCACATGAAACAAACTGTTCCAAAGGTTTAACAATCAAACCTAACTGGTTTGATTAAGCGGAAGCAATAACGATTAAAATCCCGAAAACATCACAGATCTTATTTGTTTATCTTATTACAGTTAATATGTAGGATTAGGGTTATTACCTGGATTGCTTGAGATAGATCCACCCGTAAACGACCAAACGGAATTCCCTCTAGCTGGATCTAACCCCGGAATGCTTCACGAACAAACGGTACGCGAAGAACACGATCAATCAGAAACGAAACCGGATCTGGATTCTTTCTTGGTGAGATCGACGAAGAGAGAGAGAGAGAGGAGAGAGGTTTCTTTCAGAATTAATTGATTGAATTGTATATCTTATTCTGATAACCTGGCATATCTATTTATATGGAAAACCTTCCATCTATCAGATAGCCTTTATTCTTTCTATCTCTCTAAGAAAGAATAATTTCCATAATTATCTTATTCTTTCTTTTTCTCTAAGAAAGAATAATTTCCATAATTAACTTATTCTTTCTTTTTCTCTAAGAAAGAATAATTTCCATAATTAACTTATTCTTTCTTTTTCTCTAAGAAAGAATAATTTCCATAATTAATATATTTTTCATATAATAATTACTAGATAATTATAAACCAATTAATTAACCCTTTTATATATTTATTTAACTAATAAATATATAACTGTAATTAATTATCAGAAACCTTTCACTTTGGGTTTTATACAGAAAACACCCAACAGTTTTATAATTCACTATTATAAAACTAAACTCTCCAAACTGGGGTTATTAAACTATCCGAATTATAGGTCCTCACAGGTGTGACCCTCAAGTGACTTATAACGTTGGATGTGCGATCAAACGGTTTGTCAACTTATGCACATAATGCTAACAGACTCCCACTTGTGCAAGTTGGCAATACCAGATTGATGACACGGACCTAAGGAGGCCCCTAGACAGGCACTTAGGCTAACCAGGTTATAAGCACCCTTATACCCAGGTAGGTGATAAAACGTTCCTAAAAGGAAACAACATTTATGAACACACTGTTCACAAATCGGGTATAACTAGGCTTTTCCTTTTGCAACACGATATTTCAATTTTGAGTATGAGCATGGATACAGTCAACTCAGAATACTCAAGATTATGTTCATGACTATCCGACTTCCAACTGATTGGTAAACGACAAAGAACAAATCAGTTCGTTTGGGCATGGCCATGCACTTCATCAGTTCTTGTAGTCAGTCAAGGGGCCCAGGAAATATCTCTCTTCGAAGAAGAGGTGCAAATCCCATCTTGCATATCTGCATCTGTCACCACGGCTTCCGCTGAATCTAGTTACGCCCCGTATGACCACCCTGTTACGGCGTGATGTTAGAACGTACTAAGTATCCAACAGTCCTCGCAATGCCAAACCAAATACCTCAGGTGCTAAGGACAACCTCTGGGAGTCTTACTCATGACTAAATCCATGGAGTAATCTCAACCGGCGGATCACATCCGATATTCGCTGCTCTATCGAATATCCGTGCAGTTTTTGGTCTACATCGCTTGTAGCTGTTACTCTGTTTTATAACTACCCAAAAACTCACGATGACTTTAAAACCCTATCAGGTTCCCACCTTGATAAGTTGTCACGGATAATTTCAAATAAAACTTATACTAGTTTTATTCCCGGATCAAAAACATGCTAAGTATAAAAGAAACAAAGAAACTAATTTTGTATAGTCCATATTCCACTCTGTAATAATAACAAAATTAATAGCACTTCTAAGTTACTTTTACGGTGTCTATTCAATGTGTACTTTATACTTGGTTTAAATGAAGTATCACCTTCCTTCAATTTAAACCCTTCGATTAGTGTTTACCATCCTAATCAAAGAAACAACCAAAAACAACGCAAGTTATTAAATAATAATTTTTAACTTGGTTCTGCTAGTTTTGTTTTGCAAACACATTTAAACAAAATCTAGACTTTTCTTTACCATATTGCCTAAATCTTGGAGATACTGGAATAACTCCAAGTTTCTTGAATATGTAAAGTCAACTCCGCAACTTTCCTTAGTTGCTGTGTAGATAAAGATTTCTACCTGAAATCTGACAAAATTTCCATTTACCAAACTGGTAAATTCCAGGAAATTTATCCTAGTGTTCTACAACACTTGATGGTCTAAAAAGGATACTTGAATATCTTTATTACAACACATATAATTATTGATTTTCTTAAAGTCAAAACTTTGACTTTATTGTTTCGAGACTTTGAAACTCTTGATCTAACCTTTTTGACTTAAAAGAATAGATCATATTTCTCATGAATTCTTATCCCCTCTGGATTATGAATTCCTAGAAATACAAATCAATAATATAACTTTTATTCTTTATCGGAAGTATAGATAGAGAATAAATTGGGCTCCCACTAACCTATATGAAAACTGACTATTACTTAAATTTGACACTTTATTGACTCAGTCAAGACTTGACTATTTAGTCAATTTTATTTTAAGTAATAAGTTTAATACTATAAACTTGAATTTTACTATTCATAAAACTTAACTGGATCTTATTAGATCCCTAATTCCAAAACTTGGAATTTACTAGTTTTATAAATACTGATATTATCAACGTCATCTGTGATAATATCCTAAATTCCCTTTTTAATACATATGAGTAATTTGAACTTGACTACGATATACTTGTTATAATCATATTACTCGTAAATGTTTTATTCCAAAAACACATTCCTATAAAATAGTACTTCGTGTGTTTTTGACAGTTTTCATATATATATTACTTCGAATTATCAAATTTTGAAGTATATTTGTTAGTGTGGTAGACAATATCTAGGATCAACAAATTGAATCAAGTCTATCTTGACTTAGGTTCAAGGCAAAATTAGATATATAAATCAAGACAATAATTTTAAATTTAAAATACCAAAATCCATAAATTTAAATCAACCAACATTTCAAAATATCCAAAATAAAATGTCTTAAAATAAGTTTAAAATGTCTTGATAATATCTAAAAGAAATCTTGTCTGATCCTCAGGACCCGGGCACTTCATTTCTCCTGATCACCTGCAATTATACATTTGCTCTAGGTGTCAGTTAACTTGTAAACTAACAAGTAGTAATGATAAACTGAAGCAGTCATAAAACGTCCTAGGTGTTTATACCTGTTTCATGACGCTTCGGGCAATTGTGTCTCCAATGTCCGACCTCATGACACGTAAAGCATCGATTCTCGGTCTTCGCTTTGTTGACTTTGACCTTTTTGCCCTTGCCCTTGCCCTTTTTATTGTCAACGGCCTTTGGTACACTCTGGCTGACCTGAACCTGGTCCTTGCCCTTGCTGGTGTTCCTTTGCCCTCTTTTCTTCTTCACTCCTCCATCCCTGACCATCAGAACATCTTTGGTCTTGGTCCCCGTTCCCATACTTTGTTCAGCAGTTTTTAACATGGAGTGCAATTCAGCTATGCTCCTTTCCATGTTGTTCATGTTAAAGTTCATCACAAACTGCTTGTAATCATCGGACAATGAATTGAGTATGGTATCCGTTGCCAACTGCAACGGAACTGGGTGACCTAACCTCTCTAGGTGGTCAAGTAGCCTTTTCATTTTCATAAAGTGGGCACTGACAGAGGTCCCCTTGGCCATTTTGCACGCATTCAGAGCCCTCGTGGCATCATAACGCTCTGTGCGAGCTTGCGTTTGGAACATGTCCCTCAGCTGGCGGATCATGTCGTAAGCATTAGTGTTCATGAGCCCTGTTTGTAGTTCTGGGCTCATAGTCGCAAGCATCAAGCAGCCAACATCCAGCAAATCATCCGAACGCTTTTGATAAGCATTTCTGATTGCCGTACTGGCATTTGCTGGTGGGGCCTCACCTAGAGGTTCTTCTAGGACATACCACTTTCTCTCGTGCCTGAGCACAATCTGGAGATTGCGCTCCCAGTCGAGAAAATTTGGACCAGTGAGTTTGTCCTTTTCTAGGATCGAGCGAAGAGAAAGGTTATTGGTGTTGGTAACCGTGTTTGCCATCTACACGTTTAAAAACTTGGTTTTAGTACCTTTGAATAAACGGTTCCGAATAAATATCAATAAACCCTAAAGTGATAATTATCGGACTAGGATCCTTATTTCATACGTCCTGATGCGCGGTTTGCTCACGCCCCACCAGGCCCGTACTATTTCGGTAGGTAAGGACTTTTACCAATCATATCTAACTGACATGACTCCTAGATCTTTTCGGGACATCGGATAAAACCGTACATGTTTTAGTCCCTCTTAGTGCTCTTTGGCCCGGTACCACCCGGTGAGTTGTAACAACTACCAAAATAGATCTCACCACCCAGGACAGGATGTACTCTGGTCGGTACCCCCCGATATCGCAGAGTCTTTTCACCCCCTTCAGCTTGGGGTTTGAACGTGGGTGCTAAAGGTTCGACTCCTTCGAGCTCCAACGTACCTTACGCCAAAGGTGTCCACAAATGGGTTGCACTACTGATCTATGATTTTATGGGTTTTAGCTAAGTTTTTGAAAAAACTTTAAATTTCCAGTATTTTTTTTTTTTAAAACTTTGCTATTTAAACCGACTGTTTAAAAAAGGCAACTGATGTTTAAAACCAACTGTTAATAAACATACATTCTGTTTAAAACTAACTTGTTTTAAAACACTTGCTAATTTAAAACTAACTGTTTTAATAGCATGACTGTCGACTAAAACCAACTGTTTTGAAAGTCAACCAGTTGACCAAAACTAACTGTTTTTGTCAACATTCCTTTATAAGAAAAGCGTTCTTATAAATATAAGGTTATTTAAAATAAAATCTACCGTTTGAAAAGGTTTGAAAACTTGGTAATTTTAATTTTAAAAACCTATCATATCTCATGATTGAAAAATTTTAAAACTCTCTCTAAATTTTAAAACGTTTGATAAAAGCTAAGCATGCAATAATTATCAACTAATCATGAGCAAACACATTCACGCAGTTAAATATTAACAACTACGCAGTTGATAAGTCTAGTCATAGTTTTGCCAACTAATTCCTAAAGGTCCAAAATGACCTAACTAATTTTTCAAAAAATTCTAGTAGCTCCCACTGGCCTTATCACCTCTCGGTGTAATTTTCGAAAAAGAAAAATTATACTTAAGGTCATTAATATAATAAAGGAGTTGTGAAACTATGCAGGTCCTTTCAAGAATAAAATAATGAGCTAAGTTGGCAAATTTTATAACAGGCACAAATATACACAAACAGGTATAATATATAATTTATGCACATATATAAAGCAAACAAGCAACATATATAAAGCATAAAATAATCCTAGATCCGTTAAATAATATCTCGTTCGGTTTATCGTAAAACATGGTTTTAACTGATTTATAAAACAAACTGTTTTACAAACTAATATTTTAATCTTGAAATCGGTTTTATAAAATCACCTAAGATTTGTAAACTATAAATCTTTCATATAAAACCAACTTTCTAAAATATTTGCTTTTTATCCAAAACATATCAAACCGGACATTCCGAACCAACTAATCGAAATAATAAGTGCTGGCCCAAAAACTGTGTCGTGGTTCGACCAACTGGTCAAATATGACACCTGGCCCATTTGACCAAAACGGGTCAAATACTCGGTTTGATAATCACAGGGATAATTATTAATAAAATCCCTTAAAATATTTTATAAGACAATAAATAAAATTATCTTAAATTAATTTGGATAAAAGCCTAAAACCATCAAACCCTTTTGGGCCTCAAACTGGGTCCAAAATTTCTGGGTCTTGGGCCTTGTATGACTTAGGCCCAATAAAACGAAAAACGAAAAAAACACGATCTCGTGATCGATTGACATCTCGTCGTCGATCACGTAATTATCGCCTTTGGTGATGATAACAACAAACGGTTGCTAACACCACCGTGATCACCGCACCACCATTATTGCCGCTAGGGCGACCGGTGGTTATTGAAACAAACAGCCACGGTCCGGCCACCACCGCCTTTGCAATCGACGCCATAGCGCCGTCGTCGATCGACACTCGCTTGGCCACCACCAATCGGGTGGTTTGGCCTCGGCTTGGCCGCGGTACGGTCACAGCCGCGCGGTGATGTTAAACGGGTGTGCGCCACCACCGCCGGTGCGATCGGTGGTCAAAAACAACCCACGCCAATCGCCGCCTATGCGATCGGGAAACTCCGGCCATCACCGAATGGTGATGCGGCTTGCGATTGTGAAACAAAACCAGCCACCACCGCCGCCTGGCGAGGCCGCAAGGCAGCCGGCGGACGGCTTGGTGGTTCGTGGTTCGTCCGGCAACGATGGCCACAGCCACCGCCACCATCATCGCAATACCACCGCTAATTTGCGGTTCGGCTCATTTGCCACCACCGCGAATCGCTACCAACATAAACCGTCAGCCACCGTTACGCCGATGGGTCGGCTTCGGTGATCCGGCCACAGCCGATTAGGCCACGGCCCACCACGGTGCGTGGTTTCTTACCGCCGCCGTTCTCGGCCACCACCACGCTGGTGGTTCGGCCACGGCTCGGTGTGGTGCGGGTCCGGCCACCGCTAGAGTGCGGTTCGGCCGCCGCCTGGCGGTCCGGTCGGTCACTGCCGCCGAGCCGCCGCCGTGGTGGTCTAACTGGCGATCGGTGGGATGGTTGCGGTTTTCCACCGTTCCGCCACCGATTACGCTACCGTGTGTGATTTTGTGTTTTTCAGTTTTTAACGAGATAAACGATAAACGAGAAACTGATAAAAATAAATTTTTACACAACTGATAAAGATTAAACCTTTATCTAACTGATAAAGATTAAACCTTTACCTAACTGATAAAGTTTTAGTTTTTATTGAAAAACTGATAATTACCCAAAATCTTTATCAAACTGATAAAGATAATCAAATCTTTACCAAACTGATAAAGATTAAATCAAATAAAATCAAATCTTTACCAAACTGATAAGGATTGTGTTTTATTCAAAACTGATAATTATCAAACTGATTAAATCTTTACCAAACTGATAAAGATTAAATCCAAACTTTATTCACAAGAAACAATTTTTTAACGGATCCAATAATAACTAAAATAAACAAGTAAAACTGTGGCTCTGATACCACTGTTGGGATTTTGTGCGATCCTCGTATCAAACTGACACGAGAAAAACCGTGATCTCAAACCTAACTGGTCGAGACACACGACAAAGCCACATGAAACAAACTGTTCCAAAGGTTTAACAATCAAACCTAACTGGTTTGATTAAGCGGAAGCAATAACGATTAAAATCCCGAAAACATCACAGATCTTATTTGTTTATCTTATTACAGTTAATATGTAGGATTAGGGTTATTACCTGGATTGCTTGAGATAGATCCACCCGTAAACGACCAAACGGAATTCCCTCTAGCTGGATCTAACCCCGGAATGCTTCACGAACAAACGGTACGCGAAGAACACGATCAATCAGAAACGAAACCGGATCTGGATTCTTTCTTGGTGAGATCGACGAAGAGAGAGAGAGAGAGGAGAGAGGTTTCTTTCAGAATTAATTGATTGAATTGTATATCTTATTCTGATAACCTGGCATATCTATTTATATGGAAAACCTTCCATCTATCAGATAGCCTTTATTCTTTCTATCTCTCTAAGAAAGAATAATTTCCATAATTATCTTATTCTTTCTTTTTCTCTAAGAAAGAATAATTTCCATAATTAACTTATTCTTTCTTTTTCTCTAAGAAAGAATAATTTCCATAATTAACTTATTCTTTCTTTTTCTCTAAGAAAGAATAATTTCCATAATTAATATATTTTTCATATAATAATTACTAGATAATTATAAACCAATTAATTAACCCTTTTATATATTTATTTAACTAATAAATATATAACTGTAATTAATTATCAGAAACCTTTCACTTTGGGTTTTATACAGAAAACACCCAACAGTTTTATAATTCACTATTATAAAACTAAACTCTCCAAACTGGGGTTATTAAACTATCCGAATTATAGGTCCTCACAGGTGTGACCCTCAAGTGACTTATAACGTTGGATGTGCGATCAAACGGTTTGTCAACTTATGCACATAATGCTAACAGTGCACCATCTTCTCGGACCACCGGAGCTTGAGGTACTTCTTGGAGCAGCCGAATCTGAATATGCGACAGCGGAGGTGGCTTGACGTAGTCAAGGACTACGATTGTGAGATTTTGTATCATCCAGGCAAGGCCAATGTGGTTGCTGATGCTTTGAGTAGAAAGACGGAGCACGCGCCGCTTCGTATCTCACACCTGAAGATGGCGGTGACCACCTCCTTTGTGGACCTGGTGCTGCGGGCACAAGAGGAGGCGAGTCGGGAGGAGAACCAGAATGGAGAGCGGATTCGGGGGCAGATGGCCGCGTTGGTCAGGGATGGTCGAGGGTTGCTGACTAGGTACGGTAGAGTATGGGTTCCTCGGGCGGGCACGGCGCGGCAGACCTTGCTTGAGGAAGCCCACAAGTCTAGATTTTCAATTCATCCGGGAGCTACAAAGATGTATCGGGATCTGCGGACGGGTTATTGGTGGCCAGGGATGAAGAGAGACGTGGCTCGGTACGTGGAGTCGTGTTTGACCTGTCTAAAGGTCAAGGCCGAGCATCAGAAGCCTCACGGCAAGATGCAGCCTCTTGAGATTCCCGAGTGGAAGTGGGAAAACCTCACTATGGACCTAATCACCAAGCTTCCGAAAACCCCTCGGAAGTTTGACGCGATTTGGGTTATAGTGGACCGGTTGACCAAGAGCGCTATCTTCCTTCCTATTCGGGAAAGTTCGACCGCGGAGCAGCTGGCAAAGATCTACGTGGATGAGGTGGTGTCGAGACACGGAGTGCCGGTATCGATTATCTCGGACCGGGACGTGCGTTTTACTTCCCGGTTTTGGGAGAGATTTCATTCGGAGTTGGGTACCAGGTTGCATTTCAGCACCGCGTACCACCCTCAGACAGACGGTCAGAGTGAGCGGACGATTCAGACCTTAGAGGACATGCTGCGAGCTTGCGTTTTGGATTTCGGTGGCAGTTGGGATACGTACCTACCCCTGGTGGAGTTCTCGTATAACAACAGTTACCATTCTAGTATTGGGATGCCGCCGTTTGAGATGCTCTACGGGAGGAGATGCCGTACTCCTATCTGTTGGGGTGAGGTCGGACAACGTGTTCTTGGTAGCACCGAGGTTGTGCAGAGGACTACGGAGGATATTCAGAGGATCCGGGAGCGGTTGCGGACAGCTCAGAGCAGGCAGAAGAGCTATGCTGATCGTCGTAGATCGGATTTGGAGTTCCAGGTGGGAGACCGAGTACTACTCAAGGTTCCTCCTTGGAAGGGTGTGATTCGGTTCCGAAAGAGGGGCAAGCTGGGGCCTCGTTACATCGGACCGTTCACGGTTCTCGCACGTGTTGGGAAGGTAGCTTATCGTTTTGAGCTGCCTACGGTACTAGGCCAGATCCACAGTACCTTTCACGTCTCGCAGTTGCGTAAGTGCCTCGCCGATGAGACGGCGTACATTCCTTTAGACGACATTCAGGTGGACGAGAGCCTGAACTACGTCGAGAGGCCGGTTGCAGTGTTAGACCGGAAGGTGAAGAGGCTGCGGAGCAAGGAGATCGGAATCGTGAAGGTGCAGTGGTAGCATCGGAAGGGTTCCGAGTGGACCTGGGAGCCGGAGGCAGAGATGCGGGAGCACTACCCGGAGCTGTTTTCAGACTGATTTCGGGGACGAAATCCTTGTAAGTGGGGGAGAGTTGTCACACCCCGTTTTTATTTTATTTATTATTGTTTATTATTATTATCATTATTATTAGATGGTAATTAGTGATTAGGGTTAGGAGCCTCAATAGTGGGTCTTTCTTGTGGGTCAAGTAACGGGGAGGAGGGAGGCCCGACACTTTGTTTTAAAAACCCTAGGGCCGCACTTCTTCTCCAATGTGAAACCTTGAGGTCTAAGGAACGAGAGAGAGAAGCCGGCGAGAGTGAAAGAGAGGGAGAGATCGAGCGGGGAGAGACGCTGGAGTCGTTTCGCACGGACGGTAAGCCTCGGTTAACTCTTCGTGCATAGCGTCGATGTAGGGTTATAGCGTTCGGCGGTGGTGGTTCACCACCCTTAAACACCGCCGTTAGGTTGGTCGAGGGACGGGGGCGGTGGCGATCGATACCGTCGTTGCCGCCGTATCCCTCCTCGTGGCAGGCGGCGCCGGTTCACGGCCAAAGCCGTGGATGACGGTGGCCGGATGGTTGTAGTTGGCGCCGGTGGCGGCTAGCCGCTGCTAGCTGCTACCGTGCGGTTGCGAGGGCGGAAGGCGGTGGTGGTCGAAGAGACTGCTGCTGCCGATCGACATAGAGGCCGGCCGGCGGCTTGACGGTTTTCCCTCGCCGTCGCGCCGCTGCCTATCCTTGCGGTGAGGCGACGCCGGCGCGTGGCCGGTTGCCGCTGCTGTTCTCCTTGTTGTTCGACCTGCGGTGGTGGTGGGTTGCCACTCACGCCGCCGCTGTCCCCTAGCCGCCAATGGCGGTGTGGTTGTGTTCCGAGGCCGGCGGTGGCCAAGACCGTCCTTGGTCGCCGCTGTGACCTACGGTGGTGGTGGCAGATGTCTTCGGCCGCGGCTGCCGTGCGGAGGTCGAGGCGGACCAGCGGTGGTGGTGGCTCTAACCGCCGCTGCCGCTGCATAGCGAATGTGCACGGTGGTGGTGGCGGGACACCGCCGCCATGGGCGCCGTTCGGTTAGCTTTGGTGATAATAGTATAGAAACTAGATATCGTCGTTTGCGGTTAAGTGTGAGGATTTTTAAAGGTTTGTTCTAGTAATTAGAAGCGATGTGTAGAATTTAATATGTGTTTATATTTCAGAGTGGTTGCGTGGATTACAATTGTGAGCGAACATTCTTACGTATACGTGACATCTTTGAGGTGAGTGGGTTTTACATGCTATATATTGTAATTTTATGTGCATATGTGTGTGATGGATGTTACATTGTGATGGTTCGGGTTGCGTGATGACCCTAAGGGCGGGAACCCGCGGAAACCGGATTGCGGGAAGGTCCGGTAAACGGGAAACCGTTAAGCTGTATTGATGTCGAGATATGTGTATACGTGCATAATATTTATGATATATTGCATGTGTAGCTTACTCACTAAGCGGTTGAGCTTACCCCTCGTGTTTAATTATTTTTTTTAGGTACGAGTTCCGGTGTGGACAAGGGCAAGGCTCCGGCTTGAAGGTTCCGGCTCGTGACATGGCATTCCGATCCGATCATAGATTCTAATACATTAATTATTTAGCTGGTGTTGAATTTTAACTTGCTTTGGGTTTTTGAATCGTTGTTTTTTATCGTTTAAACATTGATGGAGGTTTTTAGTAAAAAATTTCTTTTATAATTAATAAAATGGGATTGGGTGTTACAAGTTCTATGTTAGTTTTGTTGTCAATTTCGATTTATTTTGGAGTCTAGTGATGGTTAGGGTTGGATGTGGATTGATGGTCATAGAATCATCAAATTGATGTAATTGGGAGGTTTTAGGGTCGAATTACTTGTACGTAATTGTTAGATATCGACCCTAGTTGTTGAGAAATCATGCTTTGATGTATTTTGGTATGAAAAGTGAGGTTTTGGCACGGTTTTCGAAGCAGATCACGAGAGTGGGCGAGCAGGCAAAGCCCGCGACCTGGCCCGTGGGAGGGAGGTCGCGCAACTCTCTTTTGCACATTTCACATTTTTCGTTTGCGGTTCTTTTTGGGAGTTGGCCTTGGGCTTATATTAGGGATGTTATGAGATAGTGATAGGTAGATTTTGAGGGCAAATGGACTAGTCTAGCTATGGCTAAGACTAGTGTCTCGGTATGGAGTGTCGAGTGGTCCTTTTTGGGCTAAGTTGATATGTTATGTGCTTGTGCTTGATTAGGTAATCGGAAGTAATTGTCTTAGCTGTGACGAGTGTTGAATTGCCAGCAATTGTCAGGTGAGTACCTCACTTAACTCTTATTGTTATGTGTGCATGGTTATGTTTGCATGTGTGATTATGTGTATGCGTTCATTCGGGGACATGGCAGAGTACCTAAGGTGGTAGTAATACCCAATGGCGGAGCCATGGTTGGCCTAGGGTTATCCTAGGATCACCCTCATCATTTTTTTTACATATAGTGATTATGAAAAAAGTCACTTTTGTTCTTGAAAGTGGTGAAACTCATCCTGTATCCATTATATTATTTACCCACTCTCTTTCTATTTATACTTGTTACATACAAATTTGGTAGTTTAGCTTATAAAAAATCGTAATATACATGCATTTATGTCCTATGGATTTAAAAAGTTTTATACTCTGTTTAATATAAAGTTGGTTATTTAGATTTATTCCATGCTACTATTACATCTCTATCCATTAAACACACATACGCTAATCATGAGTTTAAATGATAAGACGGTTGATTTATGGAGAAATCTCAATCACTCATCTTCGGTTACGGTGGACGTAATCACGGAGGATTGAGGCGATTCATGGGAGGGTAGAGATTATTAAAGGGGGGACCTGTCAAAACCGCCTTTATTGACCGGATGAGTCGCTGAGATTGCTCCTCACGTTCTCTTAAATTGATATGTTTCTCATTTGAACCTTTTTTTTTTTCTCTCTCTCTCTCTCTCTCTCTCTCTCTATATATATATATATATATATATATAGAGAGAGAGAGAGAGAGAGAGAGAGATAAAACATAATTTTTTAAGAAAACGTGAGAATCAATCTCAGCCAATCATCCGGTCTATAAAGACGGCTACCCTCCCATGAATCGCCTCAATCCTCCGTGATTACGTCCACCGTAACCGAAGATGAGTGGCTGAGATTGCTCCTCACGTTTTCTTAAATTGATATGCTTCTCGCATGAACCTTCCCCCCTCTCTCTCTCTCTATATATATATAGGGTTTATACGAGAACGCTAACTTTTTATGGAAAATCACGAAATATTTTATGTACAAAATAACGTATGATTTAACAAAAGGACCACCCTTATCAAATATCCTAGCTCCGCCCCTGGTAATACCCCTAGGGAATTATTATGAGAAGTGTTCCTCCGGGGACTTGGGAGAGTACCTATGGTGGTAGTGATACCCCTAGGGAATTTGGAGAGGCCTGGTAACAGTGTCATTTATCTTTCCTTGATGGTATTGAGCCGTAAGGAAGGTTGGAGACTTGCATGTATACTGTTGCGCTGTGATGTGATTGTGTATGTATGATGGTAAGTGGTTAAGTGTGTGTGCTCACTAAGCTTTATGCTTACCTCGTTGTTGTTTATCCTTTTTTTAGTGTCAGGTACGTCCCGGGAGGGAAAAGAGTTAGCTTCCGAATGAGACTCCGAGGTTGCAGCAGTTCAGTCTAGGCATGAAGTTTAATAAATGACGTTGTTGAAGGGATGAGTTATTTTTCTTGGTTTGGCATGTAAACATATGGATTTGGGTTGTTTAAACTACGTTTATGATTTCAAACATTTAGCTTATGTTTTCTTATAACTTACGACTTATAAATGGTTTTAATGTTGGTTTTGGACGAGCTTCCGCTTTTGTATGAACTTGGTTACTTTTCAGTAAAAGTGAATGCTTTAAGTTTTGGGATGTGATAACACCAAAATTATACATGTTTTAGTCGTACTTAATTGCTTGAATTTATCCCATTTCTCACCTATTTCTGATGTGATTACTCATGTTTGGGGCTGATTCTCACTTTTGTAGGTTTTGGAGGCCACGGAACGGAAAAGTACGAAAAAAGCGAAAAAGCATGGAAATTGGACAAACTCAACTCAGAGAGCATTTAGCGTTCGCGAGTTATTAAGTCTGGCGTCACGAAGTGAGCAATTTCTAGAATGTTCACGCTTTTCACTGACTTCGCGTTAGATTTGAAGATTCTCGCGCCGCGAAGTAGGCAATGACCCTTGACGGAAGATTCCAGAACTCGCCGCGAGACTGCCGCTTCGCGATCGCGAAACGAGCTCCGACTGCCTTTTAAATACAAGTCTCCTCCTTCAGTCCAGAAATCATCTTTGAATCATCTTGCTCTATATTCTTAAATTACTAATCATTTAGAGCGAGTTTAGCATTAGTGTGAGAGAGAGAGAGAGAGTTGTGCCGATACGCTGCAGAATTTGGTTCTCGATCATCTGTTGCTGTACGGTCGGTATAATGTCTGTCTTTATTACTGTGTTTGCTGTTTTCGTTATGTCTAGTGAGTAGTTTTCTTTAGTGGTACTTATCGTGGTAGATGAACCTTGTGGATGACGTTTTTATGTTTTAATTGATTAGTGGTTTGTTATTGATTTATTGAGTGTGATTTTATGGTTCCGGTTTGATTCGTATTGTATGGATATTTGAACTCGTTGGTTGGGTGTATATGTTTGACCTAGATAGATAGACTCCGATAGGTTAATCAACCTTTCTTGACCTTCACTTCGGTAACCCGGAGAGTTGTGTTAGGTGGTTAGCTCAGACCGAGAGCAGCTAGATAGTAAAATTCCTTGTATAGTGATAGAATTGGGTGACTGGTACTAGACTGTCTGACAATCAGTTTATGTATTAGGACTAGGAAGACCAACCTAATTGACAACCATAATCATCGCATGTTAGGGTTTCCCAGACTTAAATTCCTACAATAATCAATACAACCATACATTTGGCAAAGTTTGAATCATCCACTTGGGGAGTCGATATTACCATGATAAGTACTACTATTTTCTTTTATAAAGTTTAAATCATCTTCTTTTTGCTTCTTAGTTAATTAGTAGTTTAATTATTTGTCTTTTTAGTTAATTAAACCATTTTCATAAAAACCCCCCTTAGCTTTAGATTAATTAAACTGGTTAAGATTATTAGTCTACATAACTTGACCGTTCCCAGTGGTAGATACGATACCTGGACTTTCCTACACTATATTACTCGCGATCAGGTACGCTTGCCTATGAATGTGGTAATTGTGGTTAGGCTTTAGAGGTTAAAACTTGTGTCGCTTTTTATATATGATATTTACCGTATCAGGATGTTACATTTTATAAATGGATTGGGTCCGGCTATGGTTTTTACAGGCCGGTTACGTAACTGGTTTCGGGCCAGTTATAACCGGTTATGCGAATTTGTCCAAAATCCTTAACCAATGGAGTCGGCTGGGCCTTTAACCGATTACAAGGCGGGCCGGTTATAACCGGTTACCGACCAGGCCGGACATCGGTTAACCGGTTGGACCAGTTATAACCGGTTAAGCAGGACCATCACTAATTACAATCATGACTGTTTCAATTACCTTAAAGTGCGGTTTAGGGACGCGCCAATAAAAGACGAGCATATAATCTCAATATCTCCATGATCCATAATCCATTGAAGAATAACTTGTTGAGCTATTACACACTATATAATTGGATTTTCTAGCACACCAAAAACGTATAAGCGATTAAGCGTAATAATAAACTATTAACTATTTTATAATTCTTAAGTTTACATGATCAAATAACAAAACGTCTTATCAAAAGATGATGTAATAACCTTTTAGAACATTTTTATTAAAAACAATTGTCGTATTAGCTATTTTACATTTACTCATTTCAAAAATTGTATAGAAAACAAGTGCATATAAAAAGATGTGTGTTATAGTATCCTATAAAATAGCTAATTGCATTAAATTATTTTAACAACTTGTTAAGACATCCTATTAAATTCTATAAAGCAATCTAGATTTAGAAATTTAGGTGATGGGGGTAGGATTTTAAGGAACATAGGCGAGTGGAGCTCAAAGAGGATTTCAATTTTGACTTTTGTAAACTCAATGGTGTCTTGCTATAAATTCAAATGCTGTCAGAAGGTTTAAATTCATTGGAAAATTACAAATTAAAAGGTTTTAAATTGAAAAAAATTGTTTTTCGTGGTCAAGAGACCCCACTCCCTTGATTGTGGCTCCACTATTGTCTATTAAGACACTTAAACACTGTTTAAGTACTATAAATCCGATTTTGTTACGATAAAAATACAATGCTTTAATGAATATGTGATCGGAGTTTTGAGTGCGAACACTAGAGTTGCAAAATCTGATATTTGACCAACTTTCACAAGTTTTCTGCTCCTAAGACTATCAATGGCTTGTGCCGTTTGTCTACAAATGTTAAGGGTGCGTTTGGTTGTAGAAAATTGTTTTCATTTTATTAAAAAAAAAACGTTTTCAGAAAATGAAGTTGAGTTTTCATTTCCAGCTTTCAATGAAAACTTTAGAAAACGCGTACGGTGGTGTTTTCATTTTACATTTTAGAAAATTAGAAAACATGTTTGGAAAACTACTAAAATCAGTTTTCTAATTTATATAAAGTTAGAAAACAGAAAATTTTCATTTTCCTGGAATCTTTTTTAAAGTTGAATGAACCAAACGTATTTTCTATATTTTTTGGAAAATTGGAAATTTTACAACAACCAAACGCACCTTAAGCTTCTTAGAATATCTAAATGCAGCTCAAAAGTTAGAAGTAGAGGCCCTAGACCTTCTATACCTTGTACCTGGTATACCAGGCCGAATCGGTTCATCCAAAGCACTAGACTTTTTCGATAGCATCATCACCACACGGTCCATCGTGGGGCGGAGCAGCGGATCGGATTGGGTGCACAACAATCCGATCCGCACACACGTCTCAACCTGATCACCCACAACCGAACCACCCAATCTCGAATCCACAATTCCAAAACCTTCCCCTTTCTTGTGCATCTTATAAGCCCAATCCAGCAGATTTTTGCAATCGGAATCCAGATCGAAACTCGCATTCTTCTGACCGCTAACGATCTCCAAAACCAACACCCCGAACCCGTAAACATCCGTCTTAACGGTTAAGTTACCGTGCATCGCATACTCCGGTGCTGTATACCCGTTAGTGTCCGCCACACGGGTGTTAACACGAGTGTGATCTTCCGGATAGAGCCTGGCCATCCCGAAATCGGCAATCTTGGGCACCCATTTTTCGTTCAGAAGTACATTGCTCGCTTTCAAGTCTCGATGGATGAAGCATTCATGCGAATCTTGATGCAGGTAACGTAGTCCACGAGTAATGCCAGTAATCACATCGTATCTCTTCTTCCAATCTAGCAAATCTTGATCTCTAGATTCGAAAAGAAGCTTATCTAAGCTGCCATTGACAACGTATTCATATACTAAAAGCTTTTTGGGGTGCACACAGTATCCTAATAAGCTGACAACGTTACGATGCTGAACTCGGGTTAACAGTCTCAACTCTTTTGTGAATTCCTTTATTATCTGATAGGAATGTGACAATTTTTTGACAACAATCACTCTACCATCTTCCAACTTCCCCTGTGCACATTCAATTAAGGTTTAGTTGGGTTACGTAAGTTGCGTAAGTGTTACTTACGTAATCTTGGCTATTTCGAGGAATAAGTTGCTAAAAATGGCTTTGATTATTTTGGACAATTTCCTTAAAGAAAAGACCAATTGGCACTTTCTGTCAAGATGCTATGCCCTTTTGAAATAACTAAAAAACAAAGGTGTTGAGCTATTTAGTGGGTGTTTGGAAGTGCTTAGGATGAAAAGTGCTTATCGGCTTATTAGCTTCTCAAGAACTTAAAATACTGTTTATCGCTTTTCAAAGAAGCTAGAAGCACCTCACCTAGAAACTTCAAATAAGCTTATTGGTGGTTTTCAAGGAAGCTAATAAGTCACAAGCACCTTTGAATAAGCAATCTCAAACACCTTTTGCGGAGCTATTTAGTGATGTTTAATTTGCGGAATGAACTTGATAGAATCCTTTGAATTCCACTGAATTCCATAATTCAAGAAATTCATCGTTCCTTGACTAAAGTGAAGGAATTGAATTCTTATGGATCAAAAGAATGGTCAAATTCTATCAAATTTCATTAATTTTTTTTGAGTGATTCCAATTCTATCGAATTTCATTCTACAAAATCAAACTTTAAATGGAAAAAGAACCTTGAAAACAGGGCCAAAATCCCCATGGCCAAGCTTATTATCAGCATGGAAATTTCTTGTTGCAGAAACAAGGGTTTGGAAAGTAAATTCCTTATGTTCTTCAGCAGCAATCTTTTCCAAGTCTTCTTCTTCTCCTTCTGATAATCAAGAAAAAGAGAAACATATATACATCAAGAACAGAGCATGCATCTGTGATCTAAAATAAAATAAAAAGAAATCTTGAATTAGGTATTGAGGTTTTTACCTTTCCTTGAATTAAACCTGAAGGGTTTGATGATATTTTGAAGAAAATTACCAGATATGTTCATGCTGCTTAATATTAGTAATCAGATAGATCAGAGCAGCAATCTATGAATGAACAAAAAGAATTTTGACTTTTTTTTTTTTGCAGATATTCAAACTTCAAAGAGGTTTTCACAAGAAAATCATTAAATATTGTAAGAAAGGGAAGAGTTGATGAGGAGGCATTGACTGATGACTAAACCAAAATATTCACTTTTGATTTTTGCTCACTTCTTGAATTTGGAATTTGGAAAAGGAGAGAAGAAAATTGAAAGTTCTTTTTAAAGAGTAAACTATGTTTTTTTTTACATGTGATTTATTGAGAATTTTCATTTACATCTTTGTATTTTTGGAATTATAACTTTTATCTTTATAGTTTATCATTGTTTTCATCTTTCAATTTATAAGTTATTATTTTGTTTTTTCTCATCGTGTAGAATTTATTGTTGTTCTCATCTTTTATGTCAAAAAAACGTTATCCTAAGACCATCTTTAGTGGTTTTACCTCTTGTCAATGGTAGCAGCTGCCACATCAGTTTTCCGCTATCTTATCAACACCTTACCAATCTTTACCAATTCATCCACAGTGGTCTTGACTCTCATACCAATCTAAATAATTAGTAAAAAAAAGAAAAAGAGAGAGAGATAGAAAGAAAAGAGTGAGAGGGTGGGGTGGGTGGGATGGGGTAGGCAACCGGCATGGAGGTGCCGTTTTTCTTGCCGGTGGGGTGGTACCAATTCATCCTCGGTGGTGTTACCACCGCTACCACCCCTTACCGTTCCTCATACCGTCCCCATTGTGAATGGTCTTTTTGGAACCAGCGGGCAGCGGAGTTAGAGTTAACTATTAGCTTTGTACTCGGGAACGTTAGAGCGGGTCAGGTAATCCTGGCGGCCCGCAATCGCCTCCCTTTCCAACACCATATTACTCCTAAATTCACCTGAGGAAAAGTTCCTTACAAGGATCGAACTTGAGACCTACAAGGGCAAAACCCCCCAAGGTTTCCCTTGGTGGCCAACTAAACTAGCCCAGTTGGTTATTGTGAATGGTCTAATAAAAGAAAACACTCCACATGGTAGAAACATCAATTTTGAAATCATAGGGACTAAATTTGAAAGTCTTAACAAACCATAGGGACTGAAAATATTAGTTAATTTGATAGTTAGAGGCCCATTCTTCTAATTTTGAAAATTAAAGAAGCTTATAAAATTAGAAGGTGCAAAATCCATCTCATATTTTTTAGATATGAAATCATGTTTCAGACTTCAAATTTTTTATAAACCAAATGACACTTTAATTTAAGTTTTTAATATAGAAAAAGAGAAAAAAAAAAGGAAAAAAGGTGGACAAAGGAAAGGAGTCACAAAATAAAATGTAGTTTGACGAGAAAGGGGATTGCTTTTTAGAATATAAGGTGTGGACTTCTCCGTAACCATCATTTTTACTCATAAAATGTAAACACATGAAATGTATGTCGTACAATAGTATGTTGGATTTCAATAAGGTTAATCGGTGTTTTGTGAGTCTCGTAAGAACACTATATATAAAAATTCTATAAAAGTTTGATGTGTTCTCATGTAAATGGTCATTGTGCTTTTAATGTAATGCCTATCTTTCATATGTAGTTTTTTGAAAGGTTGGCAAAATTAGCTCATCCAATCATTCAAAAGCTATCAGATAACTATCAATCATCTTTAAATCTAATAGTTGTGAGGTATTTGGCTTTAAATCTTAATAGTTGTGATAATAGGGAATATTACATTTCCTACAATTAATTATAAAAGGAAAAATTCATTTTAAACTATTTTAAATTAATGTTTTGATTTTTTAAATTTTTTTGTAAAAGTTTATAAAATAGCCATCAGGTTTGCTAAATACAACTTCTTCATTGATGGATCTAGGTATAAATTATTAATATCGAAACTACCACCTTATCCGTTAGCAGACCTAACTCCTCTATTTTACGAACATAGGTAATACCTGGTGTCTATTTTGTAAATTTTTACAAAAAACTGACCAAAAAATCAAATCGCTAATTTAAAATAATGAATTTCCGTTACAAAAATGATTCATACAAAACATAATAAGTTTATCAACAAGAACTAATTTTTTTTAACTAATATTTAACTTAAGAAATATATATCTTAACTCCACATATTTTGATGCCCACAACTAATTTTTGTTTATCTTAGGCCATCCTTTATGGGGGACGGGAGAGGGACCGGTACCCTCCTGTACCGACGGGAACACCATTGTGGGTGACCGGTAGGGGGACCGGTACCCACCCCGTCGGCATCCCCACACCGATGCCTTTTAATCCTTTTTTTTCTCTCTCTCTCTATCTCTCTCTTCTTTCTCTCTCTATCTTTTATTTTTCTTTTATTTTTAAATCAATTAATTAATGAGGGGTATGAGGGGTACGATAGTGGATGAAAAGTATGGAGTTGGTAAGGTAGTGGTAAAGCTGATGTGACAGCTGATGTGGCAACATGTATGAGGGGTATGACCTAGACCATAAAGGATGACCTTAAAGAAGTTGAAAAAATGTATCAATTATTTGACGTTATAGAGGACTAACAATAGAATGCAATTCCAAGAGTACTATTGAGAGTGAAAGGTAAACCACATCCATACACGTGTACGGTGAAGAGCCACTCTTTTTCATCCTTGGTACTTTATAAATAGACCCCATATTTGCTAATTGAATTATATAAAAAAAAAAACTCGTGCATTTAATCAACTTGAAAGTTGAAACCATGTCTTGTTGCAATGGAAAGTGCGGTTGTGGCTCAAGCTGCTCTTGTGGCAGCAGTTGCAAAGGGTAAACCTATTTTCTTCTAACTTAAAATTCATTATTATTTAATAACATACGCACACGTCTCGACACAAAGTTGACGAGGTATCTGAAATTCACACAAGCATCCAACTAATTCTCGACAACCATGAACTGACCCGAAAGCTGATTCATGGTCTGGGTATTGCCACATGCTAACTACATGAATCGAACCTGGGTGGACACGGATGCCATCCAGTGCCCCTCCCAAGGATGTTATCGACCATTATACTACTAATGCTTTGATAACTAAACATATTTATTTGCAGATGTGGGATGTATCCAGACATTGAGACCTCCGGCAGCGCCACCATAATCGTCGACGGTGTTGCACCAAAGAAGATGTGAGTAGTACACCACCTCAAACTTCAACATTGTTGTGCATGGTTCTTAATGGAATTTGCAACATAAAAAAGGAGTTAATTAAAGGGACATAATCAATTGAAAATAAGTATTTCCTTCAGTCTTGTAAAAATACTTTTGTTTATAGTTTTTTAAATAGAGGTTTTAATATTTTATGCATGTAGGTATGATGAGGGAAGCCAAGGGAGGTTTGTAGGTGAGGGTGGAGAAGCCTGCAAGTGTGGTGGAAACTGCAAATGTGATCCTTGCACCTGCTAATTAATTAAGATCACATAATCCATATTTAAATAGCTATCAACCCTTTAATTGTGTTGTTAATTTGTATCCATATTTCCACTGAAAATAAGGGCCCCAGTCAGTGCCCATGGCTTAATTTGTGTCAAAGCAGTGACTATGAGTGTATGGATTTGTATGAAACTAAATTAAATGGGATGTATGACATGATGATGATGTTGACTTAATGCATTCCAAAGAACCCTTAAAGGTAAGTAACGATTACGTGTTTCCGATATATACCGAAGAGAAATACTCTAATTATAGCCGATGTGTGCTCCAACAAGTCCCTTCTAACGGATGCTAGATGGGTACAAATGCCTCTAGAGTGTCGAGTCCCTTAGGTAACGTCTGGCACGCACACATGATTGATCTAGACTAGAGGGGACAAGAGGACAGGACATGTGGCTGTGTGGTGTTTGGTACGATTAGGAATGGATAAAGGCGGGATTAGACAAGTTGTGCCTAAAAGTCATTAGATGATTTTATATACCGTATTGTAGCGGAAGAGGAGGTTGAGATGTCCACCGGTGGTAGTGACAGGCTGACAGCTATTACTAGCGGTAGTGACCATTAAAATACATATCATGTTAACGGTAGATTATTAATATTTTGGTTTCTGTCTCATCTTTATCCCATCTTGTTCTATCTATTGTGATGTTATAAGAAAAAGGTCTTTTGTCCCACTTTGTCCTAGTTCATGTCCTAGTCTCATGTCACGTTAAACGTGGAACAGTGAATTCTTATCCTATCCCATGTCACGCCAAACGTGGGATTAGTGGGTTTTCTCCGGTCATGTCCCCTCGAAATGGTAGACACTGACTTTGATAACATGAGCGAATACTTTCCAAAAGTTCCTTTTGAGGAAAGGGGGTTAGAACATATAATTGAGTAGAAATGGTTCAAGTCTGGCCAATGTGAGATCTAAGTCCAACACCAACACGTATGATCCAAATCAATGACTCTTGGAGGATCTAAGATGGATAATGAGACGGGTTGAGAAGAAATTATTTCTGAAAATTAACGGAATGAAATCATAACACACGCTCCCTCCTCACTTATTTGAAGGTATCATCAGAATATAACATGAGATACAAAAGATTTGAAGGTATCTGGGATTGTGTTACTCGTGGTACTTAAAAAACGAGCCATGTTTAGGTCAGATGCTTGATGAACTCAGCAGCAGTTGCGATTGCACCTCCTGTGATGGCATCCGTTATGATTCTGTCTCCTTTGTTGCTGCTGACTGCCGATACCAGTGCTCCAGTCAATGCACCACCGAGCATCGCGTTCTTCTGTGGTCGCATTAGAAACAGGAATTTAGTAATATCATTTGTATATGCGAAGAACAAGATCGAAGCTCAAATGCGAATAAATGTCATACAACCAGGTTAACATGCAATGGGAAACAAGAATGATGTGCATGTATCCTATTCTCCCTAGACACTACTTTAGGGGATGTGATAGAAATACCCATTTGCTCATGGTTCAATTCGATGCATTAATAACAATTGTGGCCACTGATAATTTGTCAAGCTTAGTCTAGACGTAGCCTGGGACACCCTTCCAAAAGAAAACTGTGTGTGTGTGTTTAGAGGGGGAAGATCTTTTCCAAGTAATCAAATAGTACAAAAACAGTTGTTCCAACCTCTGGGTAGAGGAGGACAAGCCTGTATGCATCACACCCCCAAAGCCCTAGTTCAAGTGGGATTTACGGGATAAGTTTGGTTTCGGTTAACAAAACAAAAACAACATGCCGTGGACCGTTATTTAAAACATTTTTTCCCAACTTACCCAGTCTCTGGTTCCACGCACCCTCTCAAGGCCGTACTCCATTCCAACATATACTCCAGCCACGGTTCCTGTTAAGACGAGAGAACCAAGTCTTCCATTTATAAATAAAAGAATAGAAAGACTAGCGAGTTATCAAGACTTGCTGTAAATGAACTTACCCCACTTTACTCCTTCTGTACACATCTTCTTTAACTGCAATATTAATGGCTGTTAGAGTTCTCATTTTCACTATATTTCTGTATGTATAACCGGGTTAACGAACATAAAAAGAACATGGCAACGGATGGATTTATTATTAAGGTTTAAACGGTTATCTTGTGAAGTTTAAGGAGGAGGGTTGAATGTATCTGCTTGACTGTTTGTACTATTGATAAGATATTAAGATGATACTTGAAATCTTTTCCTTATGGGGTATAGTTTACGAAGAATGGTGCTAAACTCGCAAGTAGTTAACGCATAACAATTAAAAGTGAAATGATTGACAGAGATATCAGTATCTCACCGCATCCTCAAGGTTATGTTGTGAAACACTCCCTGAAAAATGAAGATCAAGAGAAACTATCAAATGAAATCCAAGAAATGTGCTCGACTAAGATAACTGCAAAGCATAAAGTGCCATATACACTATGAAAAAACGCACTCAGTGACATCTAAAAGTGCGGTTATGGCAACAAAGAGAAGTCTTCTACAAATGAATATCATGACGGATGGAAACTAGGCATCTGAAAGTTCAATTTTGGTGTAGGATGGATGAAACTTAAATTTCAATTTTGGTGTAGGCAATCAACTCAAAGTTCAAGCTGGTTTATTGAACTAAATGGCCATCCAGATGATATTGGATCAGAGGAACAACATAACTTATTTGAGATTGATTAGCTTTTACTAATGATGTTCTTAAACATAGCTATGAACTGAACTGTCTGATCAAGGAAACCGTACCAGCTAATTAGTCGAAATCCACTGCTCGTTTGAAAAAGACATGCTATTACTTTAACTTAGTATAATCATATGTTAAACAAGCTAGCATCAACTTAAAAATTGGTATAACCTTTGAAGTTTGCAAAAACAACTATTAACATTGAACATCATAACAAGTATTATCAGTTGTATTATGCTGTATTGAATTTGTAAAAAAATTAACTACATCAACATGCATTTTGAAAAAGGCAGCGAGTTTAGGCATTGTTTGGTAGAAATAAGCTAGCTTATAAGTCAACTTATAAGCTATTACATGTTTGGATGGACCATAAGTTAGCTTATAATGAAAAGCTAAGGAGACTCTAGTGACTTATGACTTATGAGACTTTTTCCTTTTTTATTCCAGATAGCTACTTTTTATGCTATCAATTTTTAAACATGCCTTCTTTTGTCATTTTACAGTCATAAACTACCTTATCAGCTAGTTTTTGCCAAACGCATCTTATTCATCGGCTACCTTATCTGTCGTAAGATAAGCGACCTTATCAGTCATAGGACCGACAGGCTTATCAGCTAGTTTGCCAAACATAGCCTTAATAATCAGATCTAGAATGCGAATTCATAAAATAACGAAAGTGACGATTGAAATCAAAACTAACCTCTTCTGACGACTTGATAAGTCTCCTCAGTAACCGTTTTCACAACAGCAACCTGAAATGTGAATAATGATCACAAAATTCAAAATTCGAACAATCAAAACCCAAACTTATGAACAAAACAGAAGATTATTAAGAATACAAACAGCTCCGATCTTCAGGAATCCGTCGACGGTGTGATTGAAGAAAGGACTTCCGGTGTCGATGATGACGTCCACCTTGGGAGAAGAGAGTGAAGAACTATCTAAACTGGCACTCGGCATCTTTGATCAGTTACTTAATGGAGCTGAACAGCACGGCTGAATGAACGAATGCCTTTGATTGTTAAAATAGAAGTGCTTAATTCATTCAGCAGCGTCATCTTAAGTAATGTAGCTACGTGACTTGTACACCAGAGATCATAGATTACAGGGATAACATAGAGAGGAAGTTGATAAAACTTTAATATAATATTCTAAAGAATTGATAACGGTTTTGGTCGACATCGTTTTGTTTAAATTTCAGTCCCTGTAGTTTTAAAATTTTACATATCGTTTCCTACTTTTTGAAATTTCTTACGAATATCGTCTTTCGGTCTAGTAACTTTTTTTCGAACAGCAGCTCAACGGCTAACTCGGGGAGGGAAGATGAAACCTGAAATCACAATCATCTCTCACCAGCAAATACAGATCTCAGACGGCTTGAAACGGCAATCGCCAATCGCAGAAGCTCCTGTAACGAAGAAAATCTCGAACATGATGAGCTGACAAAGCCGTCTCCCTATATACCCACCGTTCGAAGGCTTAACCGAATGTAGTATTGATCAACTTATGACCCAAACGGGTCCACGAGCCACGCTCCCATCTCTATCTTCAAATCTTTTTCCCTTGTCGTTATCCAATCGAACGCCTTTAGTTGGTACCCGAACGTTCAACCAATGCCTTATTCTTGTTTGCAAAGACGCATTTGTATTTTGTTCCTATTTGCCCACACGAAATAGAGGAAGCACCAAACCACCACCTAGAGATGGGCATCCGGCCCGGGCCCGGCCTGACCAAGACCCGGTCCTAGCCCGCCAGGCCTGGCTGGCCCGGTCCTTTTTTGGAAGATTTGAAAGCCCGGCCTGGCCCGGTCAAACCAACGCCAGGTCAAAGCCCGGTCAAACCAACGCGAGGTCAAAGCCCGGTCAAACCAAGGCCTGAAAAGCCCGGTCAAAGCCCGGCCCGACCCGATTTTTGCCCACCTCTACCACCACCATCCATCTTCTCATTCCTAATTTACCACTTCCCCTTTGGGGTCCCGCTTCCGTGACATCTTCCAACGACTCTTTTGTCTCTAAATTAATTCCAAAAAGCTAATCCAAACATTTTTTAAAATATTCCTTTTACCACCACCGTAAGTCAATGCTTACTTTTGGCCAAAAGCACTTTTGGAGTCCAAAAAGCAATCCCAAAGGAGTTTCTTTTGGGATGTGTGGTTTTCTGTGTTAATGGGTGTAGACGAGCTAGCCATGGCCCATGGGTGATGAAAAAGATGTAATTTATGCCGCAATATATTGCTGTTATCGACAAAGTGGATGCTGACGTGCGCGAAGAAGATGTTTTGCCGATTGAAGGATCAATTCTCGATACGGTTTTAGATTTTGATGGACGGTTCGATGATACAGTCGTTGAAGAAGATGAAGTTTTGTTTGGCCGCAATCTAGTGTTGTTGATGATGAAGTCAATGTGCGATGGACGCTTTGAAAGATGTTTTGCCGATCTGATGGCCGTACCAAGGTCGCTGATGTTACTGGTCCAAATGAAGTACCTGTGCAAGGGAGTACTTGCGGCGATAATTAGATCGGTGAAGTTGAGGAACGATAGCAACAGACGACTAAATGAAGTAGACGAGGTTGACCGGAATGCATAGAGTCAAGATCGAGCCTTGTTTTGTAGTCGAATTCGACGGATGTGCATGTGTGATTTTCAATTGTACTTTGTCTTTCATTGGTTCCACTTGAAAACAAAAGAGCCCCCATATCATAGTTCATGGCTTAATTTGTGTCAAAGCAGAAGCAGTAAGTCAGTATGAGTAATAATATGATGATGTTGATTATGTGGTTCTAACGTATACTGAGGAGAAATATTTTAATTATAACCGATGTGTGTTCCAACAATTATACCCTCACTGATGCTAGATGGGTACAGATGCCCCTATACCTAAGAGACTGGATTGCAGAGGACGGGACAAGACAAGTGTCTGTGTGGCATGGACAGACCCAACTTAAAGCATAAGGTGGCATGTGCTACTATTTCGTTTCTCCATCATAGTTTAAAAATTATATGGTCATGAAATGTGTTAATGTATCAATTTGTTGGGTGTGATTGTATCTATTTTAAACTACAATGAGAGCACAAGTTTCTCGGGGTAGTGTTGGTTTGTAGGATATTTCTTCCACCACCTAAGTACGAGTCTTCTTGGTGTTATTTTCTTAGTTTTCAGCTTTTAATTTCAGATTTCATCAGGTTTCTAAAACAACCTGCAGTAAAAGATTGTGCATGGGTCCTCAAGTTTGAAAAAGAAGAAACTAACGACCAAATCAATATTGATTCTATGAAAAATATCCATATCTTTGTTTCTTTTTTTTTTAGATAAGGTTCACCTGAAATTGTCCAGACTACATCCTTGGTAATTTTTACCGAGAGCTAAAGCATGCTCCCCTGGGATTAATACTCAGTGGCCCCTGGTTGCTCACCCCCAGATTCGAACTTGGGTGGGTTTTTCCCCAACACCAAGCCTTAACCGGTAGGCTGCCCCATTGGGGTTAATATCTTTGTTTCTTATAACCAAATGATATCACCGGTTGGTAAAATTTCTAGGATTGTCTCTACTTTGGTACGACTAGGATGGGTTAAGAGGGGTACTACATAAGTTTCCCCTAAAAAATTATTCAATGATTTTATTTATCATACTATTGTCGAAGAGGAGGCGGTGCCGCGGTGGTGGCCGGTAGTAGTGACGGTTGCGGTAGTGACCATTAAAGCAACTATCATTAACGTTATGTATCAAACGATGATTGATTGTTCCTATTTTATTTTCCGTCTCATCACTTTTTGCCCCAATTTGTCCTAGTTGGCTACTTTTTGTCCCATAATTTACATGTCATGGCAAACATGGACCAATAAGTTTTTGAGAAGAAATTGTTTCTGAAAATTAACGAAATGAAATCATAAAACACGCTCCTTCTTCACTTATTTGAAGGTATCATCATAATCATAATGTAATATGAGATTAAAAAAAGATTTGAAGGTATCTGGGATTGTGTTATAATCCTAAAAAAACAAGCCATGTTTAGGTCAGATAACTGATGAACTCAGCAGCAGTTGCAATTGCACCTCCTGTGATGGCATCTGTTATGAGTCTGTCTCCTTTGTTGCTGCTGACTGCCGATACCAGTGCTCCGGTCAATGCACCACCGATCATCGCGTTCTTCTGTGGTCGCATTACAAACAGCAATTTAGTAACTATGATTTATATATGCAGAGAACAAGAAGCTCAAATGCCAATAAATGTCATACAACCAGGTAAATATGCAACAATAATAATTAAAACATGTATAGCCCAGTGGATAGTATTCCTGACTACCGGGGTTGGCGATATCCAGATCACGGATGTGCCACATAGTGGTACCCTTAATCAGGTTAGGTCGGGATAAGTCGGGTGGCATCCGTAAGGTAACATTCTTGGGAGGGTCAATGGATAGTATCTCTGACTACCGGGGTTCAAATGCCGTAGTGAGCATGTGGTGATATCCAGATCATGGGTCTGCCACATAGTGGTACCCTTAATCGGGTCGGGTCTTAGTCGACGGGGATTAGTCGGGTGGCACCCTTAAGTGGGTGTCTGGATACCTCGGAAACGTGTGTATGTGTTTGCTTGCCGTTCAAAAAAAATTATGCAATAATAATAGTAGTAATGGGAAGCAAGGATGATGTGCATTTATCCTATTCTCCCTAGACACTACTTTATGCTGGATTGATGCAGCCTAAGAAATCAAAAGACATTGAGAGACTAAAATATTGTCCGATATGGTAGATGATAATGTTCAATTTTACCGATAAGTGTTTTGATCTAATAGAGATTCGGGTTTTATAAGTTATTTGGAAGAACCGGATAGCGCGTACAGTACTTTTATGCTTACGAGCTAAAGTTCTAGCACAAAACCGTACATGAGATTTTCATCTCATACGGCTTCCTACGTTACCCATAATATGTGGAAGTATCAACGTAATTTCATAGAGTCATTCGGTAAGTCTCTATCGCTCTACTTAAAAATCAAATATGAAACTAAGTAAACGGCCCCTAAGGTTGGTCCTCCATGCTTAGGCCTAAATCATGGATGCACCGTGTTTGTTTGGTTTTGGGTTCGTGATGAAAAAACATCTTAGCCACACCCCCACCATAAACCTCTGTGTGTGTGTGTGTTTAGATGGGAAGATCTTTTCCATGTACATTGAACAATATCGAGACAGTTGTTCCAGTCTTTGGGTAGATGACAAGTCTGCGTACATCCGACTCCCATACTTTCAAATGGGATTTACAGGATAAGTTTGGTTCTGTTTAACCAAAAATACACAACATGCTGTAGACCGTTATTTAAAACAGTTTTCACAATAAAAGAAATCTTATAAATTACCCAATCTCTGGTGCCACGCACCCTCTCGATGCCATACTCCATTCCAACATATACTCCAGCCACGGCTCCTGTTAAAATAAGATAGAACTAAGTTTTCCATTTCTAAAGAAAAGCATCACAATAGACTGGTGGGTTATGAAGACTTTTAGTGTAATTGAACTTACCCCAGTATGCGCCTTCTTTACACATTTTCTTTAGCTGCAATATTAACAGCTGTTAGAGATCTCGTTTTCACTAAATTTCTGTATGCATAACCAGGTCAAAGAACATAAAGCACATGGCAATGTATGGATTTATTATATAGATTTAAACATTTTTCTGGGGTATAATTTACAAAGAACGGTGGTAAGCTCGCAAGTAATTAATGCTTAACAATTTAAATTGAAATGATCTACAGAGATATATCAGTATCTCACCGCATCCTCAAGGTTATGTTTTGAAACACTCCCTGAAAAATGAAGATCAAGAGACGAACGCTGTCAGAAGAAATTCAAGAAATGTACTTGACTAAGGTAACTGCAAAGCATGATGTGCCATATGCACTACGAAAGATGCACCTAGTTACATCTAAAAGTGCGTTCATGGCAACAAGAAAAGACTTCAACAAATGAACATCAATGGCATCAAGTCTTTGTCAGAGAAGATCATCGATATCTGTGGGTTTTGGGGTGGAGGCATCAATATGGTCAAGGACGTTGTATGCACAAGCCGCACATTTGAACAATTCTGCCCAAGATGAGAACTGTACTTTCTCGAGGTCAAGGGTAAGGGGAAGAAGGTTTCGGATGTTGGTAACAGCTAGGGTGGATGAAAAGAGGAAGTGGGTTGGGGAGGGGATTGATCTTTACCTTCGGTCATGATGATGCCGAGGAGAAAGCTTGATGACTGCCTGGGCTAAGAAGATGGTGAGATTTAGAGAGAGAGGGACGGGGTAAGCTCTGATACCATGTGTAAAGCTCCTCTGCCTTAGGAGTAGACCTTGCCTTCAATATATAGAGCCAAAATATGGCAAATACAGAAGATATTACAGAATATTCACAAAATATTTCATCATCTCTCTGAAGTTGTAGGATGGGCGAGGTCAAGTCAACGTTCAATTTTGGTGTAGGCAATCAACTCGAAGTTGAAGAAGCTTATTGAACTAAAAGGCGGCCATCGCTGAAGATATTGGATTTGAGGAAGAACGTTTGAGATGGCATAGTCTTTAATAGTGCCATTCTTAAATATAGCTACGAAACGAACTCTGTGATCAAGGCAACCAACCATAACAACTAATTTTGTTCAAATCCCATGCTAGTTTGAAAAAAAGAGTATAAATATGCTTTGACTTAAGATGTTAAATAAGCTAGCATTAACTTCAAATTTGGTATAAACTTTGAAGTTTGCAGAGAAAACAGCTATTAGCATTGAACTTGATAACAAGCATAGGAGTGGTATAATGTATTGAGGAATTTGTAAAAATTAAATCACATATGAGCATGCATTTTGAAATTGAAATGCAGCAAAGCAAGTTTAACATCACAGATCCAGAATGAGAAGCCCTAACTAAAATAGCTCCAATTCCTACAGAGTATGCTTAAAACTGGACATCAATGACCGAATCACCGGCAATAAATAACCAGATATGCAATTAACCGTAGACTAACATACACACAAGTGTGATTCAAATCAAAACTAACATCAATGAGGTAGTAAGGATGCAAAATAGACGCAACAAAACCTCTTTTGACGACATGGTAAGTCTCCTCAGCAAGCGTTTTTGCAGCAGCAACCTGAAATGTGAATGATCACAAATTCAAATTCAAACATTTAAAACCTACATTAGGAAACAAATCATGTCTAGCTTAGTTTGTCTTCCTAATGGCGGTAACACCATGAGGGAGGGCTGTGGATGGGATCCCAGGCTAGCTGGGTTCAATTCCAAGTGGAGTCAATTGAGGGCACGAGGAGTACCCAGTCCTTGGTGGTCCAGTCTATGATTTGACTGGACTGCCCAACCTTAGTCCAGTCAAAGACTTTGGTTGGACTCTACGTCAGCGACGGACTGGGCTGCCCAAACTTAGTCCAGTCAAAGACTTTGGTTGGGCTCTAGGTCCAGCGTAAGCTAGACTGGGACAATGACGGACTGGGCTGTCCAACCTTAGTCGAGTCAAAGACTTTGGTTGGGCTCTAGGTCCATCTGACAAGATTTGAACCCATGACCTTCCTTTTGGGAAACAAGGTACTAACCAACTCAGCCAAGAAGAGTTTGTGTCTTTATTGCAGTTTTAAAATACATATGGTGGCACATGGCAAATTAATACGGTGACATTTTCACGACCTTTACACTGTAATGGATGAACGATACAGTGGCCGTGCCACCGTGGCCACCACTGCAAGTGTCCAGTGTAAGCTGGACTGGGACAGCACGGATTAGTGCGCTGCCTGTGGATGCCCAATCCCATCAAGGAGGTGTACGCGTGTGTTTGTGTTCGTGTGCTCGTGGTAGTTGTTCGTTGGTTCAATGCCGTCTAACCAAAA
This sequence comes from Centaurea solstitialis, assembly GCA_030169165.1. Lineage (NCBI taxonomy): Eukaryota > Viridiplantae > Streptophyta > Magnoliopsida > Asterales > Asteraceae > Centaurea > Centaurea solstitialis. Next base: position 50,355,153 of record CM058044.1, read on the forward strand.
AAAAACAGAGAAGTGATTAAGAATACAAACAGTTCCGATCTTGAGGAATCCGTCGACGGTGTGATTAAGGAGAGGATTTCCGGTGTCGATGAAGACGTCGACCTTGGGAGAAGAGAGTGAACCAACGAAGCTCGTTCTCGGCATTTTCAGTTACTCGCTTATTGGAGCTGAACAGCACGGCTGAATGCCTTTGATTGTTAATAGAAGTTCTTAATAATTCAGCAGCGTGATCTTAAGTAATGTAGCCAGGTTACTTGTGCACCACAAAAGCCTTGTACTTTATCGAGATCATAGATTACAGGGATAACATACAGAGAGAAGAAGATGATAAAAACTTTAATATATAATATTGTTAAAGAATTGATACCAGTTTTGGTCGACATCGTTTATTTAAATTTCAGTCCCTATGGTTTTAAAGTTTTACATTTCATTTCCTACTTTTTGAAATTTCTTAACAATCTGGTCTTTCCGGCCTAACTGCCGAATATGTGAAAGCATCTTGGTAATTATCTATTATTAGGCTGTGCGTAGCGCCGGTTTGGGCTCGGCGGTCTCGGTGGGCGGGTTGGGAAGAAACCGATTGAACCACTTTCATGCTCTCTCTCTCTCTACTCCTTTCTCTCTATCTCTCTCTATCTCTCTCTCTCTCTCTTCTTTTTTTTTAAAAAATATATGTGTATTGGGTATTCGGTTTGGTGGGTTGTGGTACTTGACAGAGTGGGCTTGTGGGGGCTTTTAGTGGGTTTATAGTAAAACTGATGTGACGTTGATACGTCAGAGCGGGCTTGGGGGCTTGGTGGGTTGCACTATTGATAGCCTTTAAGGTTGTGTTTGGCAAACTAGCTGATAAGCTTTATAGTAGTTGATAAACTAGTTGATAGCTGATAAGTTAGCTTATGAACAAATTATGTTAGGCAAAAAGCCAAAAACTAGCTTATGATAATTTAAAATGACCAAAAAGAATATCTTAGGGTATAATTAGTTAATATTAATAAAAGTATAATTAGAAAGAAAAAAAAAATTCCAAAACGCTACTCCAAGTGACGTTTTAATAAGTTAGTTTATAAGTTAGTTTTTAAACTAGATTATGTTGCATCCAAGTACGTACCGCATCGGTCTCAAAAATAAAATATAAATAATTTTTGATTTTGTTATTTACAAACGAATGAATATATTCACCACGAAAAATACATTCATGTATATTGCTAAGCTAGACTCAACTTGATTCGAAAAGTCAAGTTAGATAACCTTCTTAACTGAGTCGTGCCAAATACTGGTGTTAGGAAACTTGTATTAATTAACGTAAAGAAGTTTTGTTTAAGTTGAAGTGACCCGTTAAATGTTCGAATATTAACATCTTAATGGGTGTTGAGTGTTGACCATCAACAATGAGGCATCTATTTTTATTTTTTTAACGGCAGATAAACTCATACATGCGTTCTTGCGCTATCGGAGATCGATTTAGGCACCCGACTAATCCACATCGGTCTCAAACTGACCCGAAGGCTAACCCGGAATCTGTGTAACTCCACTTGCTATCGCACGGTTTTGAACTCAGGTAATCAAGGATACCATTCACTAGACCCCCAAGATGTTATCTCTACCACTGAACTAGACAAGCTCTGTTACGAGATAGCTATTATTAGAGGTAACATATTGTTTTGGGCTTCGCAAATTGTACTTTAAAATCATATTCTTCATCAAAACTAAAAAATAGTTTATAGCAAAATTAGTACTTGAATTTTGTATCACACTCTACTGAATTTCAAATTTCATGAAATGGTAAAATTGTTATTTTATCTCACATTTGAATTATATGATATTAAATTGAAAGTTGAGTAATATCTTGTGATTTTTTTAATAGTCGATTGCTACGTTTGACTCATTTTGTAAACTTCAATAACTTCGTTGTATATTTCAATACATTTTTTGTGTGTTCTTACTTCAAGTTTCAAGTAATAATAATGTTTTTATGATGGTTTTAGTTTAGTTTGTATTTTTATATAACTTTCAAAACTATTGTAAAAACAATTCTACCATTCAAGATCTGTTATGAAAATCATTCAATTTTAAGACATCGATATAAAATCATTCAACTTCTTCAACATTGTTTAGTTGCCTTTTATTTATCAAAATTAACCAAAACAATTAATTTAGGAAAAAGTATAATGGGTTTAGTGATTGGTTTAATAGTTATGAACTCAACAAAAAATAGAGTACAAGTATTTGCTGTATGCTATATGCTAGCATTTGTCCTCTTTGAATGACAGCTAATTACGCATACATCCTGATATGAAGTCGACTAGGAATCTAAGATTCATTCGGGCACTTGACTGATCCTCGATGACCATGGACCGACTTTCGATATGTAGTCGACTAGGTATCTAAGATCCATTCGGGGCACTTGACTGATCCTCGATGACCATGGACCGACCCGAAAGTCGATCCATGGTTAAGGTATCGCCACACGCTCTCCTTATGAATCGAACCCGGATAGATTGAGATGTTATCCATTGTCCCTCCCAAAGATGTTACTGATCACTAGATTAATAATGCTTTGATATTTGTCCTTTTATTTTATATGGAATTTAGTAGCATATAAAATTTAATAGTTACAAACATGTAATAGTTTTTTTTGAAGGACATGAAATGATTATTAACTTAAAAGATGTAAGGGGGCGTTTGGTTCATTTTAGGGAATGAAAATGAAAATGGATATGCAAGAGAATGAGAATAAGAATGAGCATTGCCTTAATGTTGTTTCGTTAAGCCAATATATCAATGGAAAATTGTCTCATACTCATATTAAAAAAATTATGTTTCTTTAATTTGAAAATACAAAAAAAAATTCATTTAACATCCATAGATGCAAATGTACAGAAAAAAGAATCAAGTAGAAATAAAATTTTCATTTCCCCCACTTTGGTTAGGAATGAAAATTAATGGATCTGCAGAAATGATTCGATTATATAATATCAAACAAAACAACGGTTTTCAATATCATTCTCATTCTTAACCCATCATCCAGTACCCCCTACCAAACACCCCCTTAATGTATCACGCTTTGTCAAACATAGGGGGTGTTTGGAATTGCTTATTAAAACTGCTTATTTGCTTATTACGGGTTGAAACAACAAATAAGCAATTTTGATTGTTTTGATAAGATGCTTATCATGGCACCAATCAGCAAATAAGGAGTTTTTAAGGAAGTTACAATGATTTTGACTTTTCCAACCAACTATAAGCAAATAAGCATAAATTACTTTTAATAAACAATCCGAAAGAACCCCATAATCTAATACTATTATTTTGGTGTGACTAAATTAAATAATGAAACACATGAACCTTCTCGAAGGATAACAAAATGGGCCCTGACGTCAAAAAGGCCTGGACATAGTGTGACCCAATAACCAACCTATAAAATGGGCTCCAATCCCTAAACCCTAATTTACAGAAGAAATGGTGGAAAATAAATAATCATCGGCGAAGATGGAGAAGAAGAGTATGATTATTCTTTTCAATCGTGTATGATTTATGATATTTCTAACTTTAATTCTTTATGAAACTGCTTAATTGAGTTAATTCGATTATGGCATTGTTTAAAATGCGTTAAAAGGAGCACTTCTTCATAATTGATCTATATGATTTTAATCCATTGCTTCTCTTTTGTATTTTTTAACTTATAAAATAATATATTAATAGACAATCGAAGAAATAAAAGAGAATTTAATTTACAATATTCAAAAAGCTGTTGATTTGATTACAACTCCACTGTTTTTGGTTGTGGTTTTCTGCATTTTTACTTTTAAATTGTTATCTCTTCATAATAAATTATTTGTTTGTTTATTATTTATGATTTAATTGTTAGGGTTTATCAACTAGAAAAGTGTTTAAGTAAAGTTGGCTTTTATCATTAGCTGGGATATTTTAGGTTATGTTTATTGTTAGTTATAATTGTTTGGGTTTGCTATTAAGTATTAACTCGTTATTCTTGTAATTAATTATTTAATTGGTGTGATGTTATTTATTGTTGTTGATTTATATATTGTTAAATGTTAGTATTTGTTAAGTGTTTGATTTTAGCTTCTTTTTTTAATATATGAAGGAGTTTAATATTAATAGTAATGTATAATTATTTAATAAAGAGAATAACAACTTGTGATTAGAATAAAAGCAAGGAAGATAATATTTAACAGTCATGTTTTTGTTGAGGTAGACAATTAAGACATTAAACATAACCTTTTACGCTTTCTTTAAGTTTATTTTATTCATAATTGATGCTCCCCCTACGCTCGGACGGATCTTGGCTATTGTGTGAAAAATGGTGATACCAAATTAAATCTAGGGCATTTTCTAGTTATTTTTGAAGTAAATGGCTTCACTTACTATTGTTGATTGCATGATTTATGTTTTTAAGTTATGCATCTTGTGTGAAGCTATAGTGATGTTCTTCTAAATACCAATGCAATTATGGTATTGCAGTTGGACGTTAAGGGAACAACATTTATGCAATGAAATACACTAGTTTAGTCATATGTAATTTGTGTGGTATCTCATTGTTAGAAGTTGAATCAACGATACCCTGGGTCGTTCAACAGTTGCTTGACCGTTATGTATGGTCAATTGGTCATAAGCTGTTTTAAGATCACCGACCGAGGAATGTTCTTTTCATGCGCGTATATCGTTTGCGTACTTGGAATGTCAATCATGGCCTCACATCTTCTTTCCCTTTTTATGTTTTTAACTTATTTCACTTAGAATGAGTTGTGTGCTATGGTTCCTCGAAAGCATGGCCTTTTTATCGTTTCTTGGTATGCTTAGAGCATCTCCAATGGGTAACACTATTTTTTACACCAAATGTTAAAAATAGTGTAAAAAGTAGTGTAAGATTTAGTGTTATTACTAAATCTTCTCCAATGGGTAACACTATTTTTTACACCAAAAAAGTTGTGTGGAAAATAGTGTGAAAAATAGTGTTACACCAAATTTGGTGTTATACTATTCATCACACTATATTTAGTGTGAAAAATAGTGACCCCATTGGAGATGTGAATAGTAATATTTACACCAAATTTGATGTTTAGTGTAAGATTTAGTGACCCCATTGAAGATGGTCTTACTTGAAGGTTTCAAACATCAAAGAAACATTGGAGATCTAATTACACAATAAATTTTTTTGGCAACCCCTTAATATATTCAGGGTATCTTCCTTGCCCTCAAATTTCTGAGTATTCATGTTGTGAAAGAAATGGAAGATTTTATCTTCTAATGATTTTGGTGTCTTTTTTTTTGAGGATGTAAAATGCACTTGGAGATGACGTGCGTTTGCTTGTGGAAAATTTCTCAGTTTCTAAGAATTTTTTTCAAGGAAAATGAAAATTTAGAAAATGCGTTTGGTTTCGAAAGTTCTCCAAGAAAGTAAAAATTTCTTGTTTTCTAATTTCTATGTAAATTAGAAAATTGAATTTAGTAGTTTTCCAAAATTTTCTACACGCGTTTTCTAATTTTCTAAAATGGAAACTCCACCATTTCAACCGAATGCATTTTCTAATATGAAAATTGAAAATAAGAACTCAAACTCCATTTTCTGAAAACGTTTTCTAGGAAAATGAAAACAGATTTGCACAACCAAGCACACCCTTAGGAGATTTGTAGAGAAGTCTTGATAAATCTTTAGCTAACAACTAACCTTTATATATATATATATATATATATATATATATATGGTTTATTAGAAAGAGATTGTTTTTCTGCACACCAACAGCCAACTACAACCTCATTATAGGAAGAGTTAATTGTTTGAAAGTGACAACAAATGCCCATGCCCCTCTTTTACTTCTGGTACCTCATTATTTGGTAATATGAACACTAATCAAGTTGTGCATGTAGGTGCTGCTTGGTTTTGGATTTAATAGTTTTAAATTTTTAATCCCTGTATTCCAGCTTTCTGATGCCATTTAGCAGCCATAGAAAAATGTGAAATCGGTCACACACACCCAAAACGCAGAAAGATAACAAGGGTTGGAACTGAAACCTTGACCGATAAAGAAATGAGTAAGAACACACCATTCTAATCTATAAAGGAAATTAATCCACCAAGATCAAAGATCATTGAAGTTGTGTTAGGACTTTGCAAGATCAAAGATCATTGAAGTTGTGTTAGGACTTTGGTATGCAAACAGGACAAGACATGACAGCACAACTCTCCAACCTTTGATAAGACATGACTGGTTAAATGACCAATTTACCCTGTTGGGTTTTTTTTACCAAATAGTTAAACAAAAAACATGCAACAGAAATACTATTTTACATGATTTGGTATACATGTGTTTTGACCGTGGAGCAAACGGTATAGCTGTTTTGACTTTTGACCGTGACACATTGGAGCCTTCATATGGCTATTTTGATTTGTACAATATAAATACTTTGAAACCGTTAATATATATGCAAGAGGTAATTTATCTCGCTTTTCATCCTCTTGATCAACTTTATTGAAAAAGCATCAAATCTAGGATGATTTTGCCCATTTATATTTTTTAAAATTTTCTTAATCTTTCATTTAAACTATATGTAATTATACATGCAAGTAATTTATAACATGTATATGTGTGTATATGTATATGTGTGCAATATACATGTGTATAAAAATCAAAAAATAACTTAATTACTTGTATGCGCAAGTGTATATGTCGTCCAGATAAATGACTACCAAAGTCTTCTTTAATTTTCCAATTTTTAGGTTTTTTCAAGTTTGAATGAAACTCGAGTTACAGTTATGAATGTAACGGAAAAAAGGGTGTAGTGTCATGTATTCACACATCTTCATGGGTCGTTCATGTAGGATTCATCATAAATAATCTATCATTCATGATGAATAATACAACACCTAAATAACTAATACACGATTCATATGAATAATATATGAATTTCGAGTTAATGTACCGTGCATCACGAATTTTGTATTATCCATTATAAATGTTGTATTATTTAGTAGGGATTTTATAACATTTCTAATTGGTTGTCTTGTATTGAAAAATCATTTTTCCTGTGTCGAAACAATAACGATTCATGATATTTTCGTAGCACAATACTTTTATACATGCCAAAGTGATGGAAAACAAAGAATATCTTAGTACATTTACGTTCACCTTCATCATTCATACACAATTATGTCATACTGAAGGGGTGTAAACAAGTTGAGCCGAGCTTGAGCTCGTTTCGAATCTTATGTGTCAAACTCGAGCTCGTCAAGGATTTAGCAAGTTTGGGCTCAGCTCAAGCTCAACTTGTTTACTTATAAATCAATACTTAACATATTTTTTTATTTAATATATACACGTATATTATATATTAATTGAGGCTCGTTTAGGCTTATAAGCTTAATCATAAAGGCTCGAGCTCGTTTATTAAACGAGTGAGCTTAAAATGAAGTTCAAGCTCTTTTAACCGAAGATCAAATCGAACTTTTAACAAGTCGATCACGAATAGCTTGACTCATTTTCACCCTTGGTCACACACCTCCGGAAAGGGAATGAAATGGGTTGGGAGGATCACACATATGGAAGGAGTAGGTCTCATAAGTGAGAGTTTTAGATGTTTTAATGATTTGACTTGAACTTTAATAAGTTATCTGGGAAAGGAAAATTAGATATAAAACCAACTTACCGCTAGTTTAACAAAGAGAAAAGAGTAAATTACGGATTTGGTCCCTATGGTTTGGAGGTTTTTATGGATTTGGTCCCTAAATTTCAGTAATTACGGATTTGGTCCCTGTGGTTTGCAAATTCTTTTGGATTTGGTCCTTGGTAGTGTAAATAGGCAGGGACCAAAACCAATAGAATTTTCAAACCATAAGGACCAAATCCAACAAAATTTGCAAACCATAAGGACCAAATCCAATAGAATTTGCAAACCATAGGGACCAAATCTGTAATTATTTAAGTTTAGGGACCAAATTCATAAAAACTCCCAAACCACAGGGACCAAATCCGTAATTTACTCAAAAGAAAATTAATAGCGTTAACCTTAAAGATGAAAGCAGAAATAAAATGTATAACCACAACTATGAAATAAAAAAATTAAACCACAAGGACAGAAGTTGCAATATTTAATAAACTTGAGGGACTAAAAGTTTAATTTACTGACATATTCTGATGGTTGGTTTTCCCACCATTATACACTCTCCTCCTGCATTCCATATTTGCATTTCTTCCAAAAATCTCAATTGTTGACGATTTTTATCGATCATTTCCGCCATTATCAGAAGAAAACCCTAACCTCAACCTTCTTCAATTCTCAGGTAAAACAGTCTCATTAATCTATGTTATACACACTGCTGTTTGATTAATCCTGTTTCTAAGTTAGTAGAGCTTTGTAGATTTGTAGATTAGTAGTTGTTCGTTAACGCTTAATCAGTTCAGATCTCAAACAGCGTTTTTCTCGATGATTTTGGAACTTTTTAGTCTGTGTGTACGTAGTTGATATCTATATTCAAGTTTATTGTATTAATTTCATTGTAAGAGTAAGAATCGTGCACTATTTTCATGTCTGAAGTCGTTTTCGTATCTTTTGCTCCAAGTTTAGTGTAAGATTTGGTGATTTCTTAGCTGATTTCAGGAAAAAAATTACTAAAATAAGTGCTTTATTAAGTTAATGCAGTTTAATGCCCTTATTGTTTGTTAACATGATTAAACAAATTGTTATAATTCCAATCAGGAAAGAGAAGAACACTATCGTTATGTTTTCAATCAGAAAACAACTTAAATCCTAGTCAAAATATAGAAATAACCTTATAAGTTATAAGCAAATCAATAAACAAATAAACATCTAGAGTGGTGAGAAATTGAGAGCAAAATCAAATAAGTAAATTAGAAGGAAAAGATGAGAAACCGAGAGCAAAATCAGATTTCAGATGACAAACCGAAAGAAAAAGCCAACCGAGAAACTTTTACAAAGTGGTGGAACCGTGGAACTATGGCACCATTTTAGTTTGACTATAAAAAGAGAAGCTATGGATATTTTGTTAGAAAGCCATTGTCGTATGTTGGTTAGTTTCTTGCCTTTTGTATTCGAGGTGAATGATTTTCTTTTTTCTGTATAGTGAATTGACGATAGTGAAGATGACGGATGAAAGAGGACCGAAGTTGGCTGAGGATAAGAAGGTTTGTAAATTGTAAACACATGTGTGTTAGAAAAAAAACATATATTTGTTTCATGTCCCTGTTTTCTTTTTAATGTTTTAAGTTATCAATGCCTAGAGAGAAAAAGTAAAACTTTACCATCAGGTCATCAAGCTTCAGCAAGATCCTGATGATAAGCAGCGGTTGGAGTTTGAGATCAACAAGACTAATAATGGAGACGTAGAAATGGCATTGAGGCTAAAGTTGACTGATGAGGATGTTAAAAAGAAGAAGCTCCAAACAGATCTCAAGGAAAAGGAAAAGGAACTTGAGTGCTTGAAAAAACTTAATCAATCATTTGAAAACAGAGAACGCTCAAGCAATGAGGCGTTACAAGTTGCTAGTGAAAAACTGATTTCTGTTCAAGAAGATCTTAAGAAAAAGGAACAGGAATTGCTGGAAGCTCGTAAAGAGCTCATTTATGTTAAAGAACAACTCAAGCAAAATTTAGAAGAAGTTGACAGTTTGGATGATATAAATCAAACATTGATAATCAAAGAAAGACAGAGTTACGATGAATTGAATGAAGCTCGTAAAGCGCTAATTTCTGTGAGTTTTTTTTCCTCCAATCATTGTCTATTTTATGCATCTAAAGTTATGCTAATAAATTTACTAACTCCTGCTAGAATGAAGTTATTTTATAATACTTTACCTTTTGTTATGGAAATAGGGGAAACATTTAGGAACCTTAACTATTTAGGAACTCCTGGATCACCTATTTTGTGAGTATTCATTCATCATCACTGTTTCATCATGGGTTCCTAAAATATTTAAGGTTTCTAAACGAACCTCTCTCTATGGAAACATATTAGTTATATGCATAGACGATTTATGAGTATGAATAAAGCAAAAAAAAGATTTTGTTCCAAGATTAATACTTGTATAATATATATCTCTAGTGTTTGAAAAATGGTCGTGGTGGATCTCATATTGGTGTGAAAAGAATGGGCGAGCTTGATCAAAAGCCTTTTCTTGCTGGTCCCATGAGACAACGTAGTTCCTTGTGGGAGGAACGCCTAAGGGATCCAAACTGGTGGCCCTTTAAGATCATCAGTGATATCAATGGGAATACGAAGGTCTGTCTAGCTATTCATATTTCAGTATTGTTCAACTTCCATTTGTGCATGATTCTTTTTCTAAATTACCTATATATATGGTTTATGTAGGAGATCCTGAATGAAGATGATTATCTGATCGCAAGCCTGAAGGAGGAGGAGAGTGAGGATATATATAATGCTGTTATCACTGCTCTAAATGAGATCATTCAATATAATCCAAGTGGGAGGTATCCAGTGCCAGAGCTTTGGAACAACACGGAGAACAGGAGGGCGAGCTTGAAAGAAGGTGTCGAATTCATTCAGAGTCAAAGGAAGAAGCCCTATAAACAACAGAGAAGGAGTTGACTACTGCATGCAATCTTGGTTGGGTGAGTATTGAGATTTCTTTAAAATGGTAGTCTATATAGTATTTCTATGGATGGGAACTTATGATGGGTTTATATTTTGCGACATATTTCTGCTGTTTTCTGAAATCTAAATCCAGGTATTATCATGCCTAGTTAAATACTCATAGTTATGAATCATTAATTCTGGTTGAGATGCTAATATATGTTGATATTTACGCTAGTTGGTTTGATTCAAAATTGGATGAAAGGGTCTGTTTGGTATGCGGAATATGATGGGATCGAACACAAGACAAAACTTGTTATACCACATTTGGTGCGACATTAGATCCGAATAGGACTGAATGGGACAGATATGCTTTTTTGTTTTTGTCTCGGAACAAAAATCAGGGGACGTGACAAAGTTGGTAAATTACTAAGCTACCCATGTGAAGTTAATACCCTAAAACCATGTGCAATTCTTTAACATGTGTATGTCCTGCTCACTCGTCCAGTCTTGTTCTATCTGGTTTCATGTGCTTACCGAATGCACCCAAAATGCTGATAGTAAATTGTTGCTAGTTTGAGCCTTTTCCAAAAAAAAAAAAGAGCTTAAACGGTCATCTTGAAATCTCAAAAACTTTTAAGAGCCACACATGGTAGTGTCAACAATATAAAGTTTGTTAGATTATTTAGTTTTCGCTTTCATTCGATTGAAACAGAAATGAATAACATACATAATATAAAAGTAAACTATTGATAATGTTAAGGGAAAAGGGAAGGTGTGGCAACATGTACCTAACCTTAGGTACAATCCCTTATCAAAACTACGTAGTTTTGATTAGTTTAGGTTAAAACCTAATTAAGAAAATTAAAAAAAAAAACAAATAAACAACCATAATCTGCAATCGGTTCCTTCAACTCGAGGGAAACCAAAATCAAACAACGAATCCAAAATCAAACTCAAAATCGATTCCTTTAGTCGATTCCTTCAATCGATTCCTTCAATTCGACAGAAACCAAAATCGATTCCTTCAAACCGATTCACCAATCTGCAATCGATTTATCCAATCGACTCACCAATCTGCAATCGATTTCACCAATCTGCAGAAAATAGTGGCTGATCAAACAAACCATTCTCCTCATTAAGCCAAAAGCAAACACCACTTTAGTTGTATGATTACGTTGAAGTTCAGGATACAAGAGTTTAGACTCTCAACTGTCAATCTTTCTTAGACCACTTTTTCTCAAAAAATATAGAGTTGTATGTACTCTAACTCCTAAGCCCATCTCAACTGTCAATCTTTCTTACACCACTCTTATTCACAATTTTGTCTTACATAATATAAAGTTTGAATAGCTTCCACTTTTGTCAAATTTAGAATAAAATATCAACAAATATTTAGACCTTACCTTATGAGAATCCATTTCCATGATGATTCCATTTTGATGCAATCGAATTAGAAGAATCCAACGAAATCCAAACGTTTTGAGTTGTAACGAAATCGTTGAAGATGAAATCTATTAAAAGATGAAATCGATTAGAAGATGAAATCGATTAGAAGATGAAATCCAACGAAATCGTTTTTGAATAATCGATTTAGAAGATGATGAAATCGCTTTTTGGTTTGATTGGAGTCTGCAAAATCGATTTGGAAGCTGATGAAATCAATTTTTGGTTTCTGTCGAATTGGAAGCTGTCGATTGGTATGGTTGCAGATTGTTTTTTTTTTTAATTAGGTTTTAACCTAAAATAATCAAAACTACGTAGTTTTGATAAGGGATTGTACCTAAGGTTAGGTACATGTTGCCACACCTTCCCTTTTCCCTAATGTTAATGTGGTATTGAGGTTTTATGGGATTGGTCTACAAACTTTGTTTGTTACATAGAACACACCAATTGATATGCACTTTCTTATGAATTTGGTGTATGGACCAACCGACCATTTGTCAATCTGTTAAAGTCAAGAAGATTAGGAGAAAATGGTATTCTTGTCAATTTTTTATTTAACCTTTTCTCAATGAAGATATTTGTTTCTTAAATTTGCAGAAATCGCTTCCCTTTTTGCTTCATGATTTTCACCGGAAAATCAATTACTTCATGGACTGCGTGTTTCTTATTTTCCAAAATCTGCAGGGAATGATAAACCGTTTTTCGTAGGTTGATTAGGATATTGGCAAGAGAATCTTGGGATTTGATTCCTGTAAATATATTCGGTTAGATGATTTACTTCAAATAATGCTAATACCCATTTTAACCCTCCGGTGCATGAAGTATGCGTTGGAAACAAACCATATTTGATGTGTAATTACAATCATGCTACTGTCTTAATCTGAACCGTAGATGTAACAAAAGAGTGGTTAGGATTAGTTTGTAAGGTTTGTTAGATTTAGTTGGTTTGTAAAATAACATATCATATTTTATATTTGAAATCATACTTAATATTATTTTTGTATATATGGGAGAACCGCCAATGAACTGTCTTTCCTAGCAAACCTTCTCCAACGAACCAACACTGAATCTCCCCCTCCATTGAAATCTTCATCTTCTCGACTTCACCCCTTACCATGCCCTTGTAGGATACCAATGGGCCTTTGGCCTAATGATACTTTGGGGCTGTTTGGTAGTTACTGAATTATTTAGTCCTGAATGATTTGGTGGTCAGAATGATTAAGAGAATCTGTATGGTTTAGTGAAAAATGAAAAAAACTGTGTTTGGAAAATGCTCTGAATAAATAATCTGAATCATAAAAAATTACTAATTTATCCTTTAAATAATTTAATTTTAAATAAATTAAATATTTATCTTGATAATCGATCTTTTTATTTAATAATTGTTTGAAATAATAAATTATGTTATAAATATAAGTTATTTGATAAGATAGTATTTTGTTTATATATTTTTGAAAGTTTTTTGTGTAGTACATTGTATAAATAGTGAAGCGAGATTACAATTCAAAAGAAAATAATAATATAATACTAGAGTTAAATGCAAACTTGGTCCTTGTGGTTTACAAAAAATAATGACTAAGGTCCCTCTAATGAATTTTTAACTAACAAGGTCCTTGTATTTTTGTTTTTTATAACACATATGGTCCTTCTTATAAATAATATTAATAAAAATTAGAATTAAGAAAGGGTAATTTTGCCCATTCACTTTTTTATTCCTTTAATCTTAATCTATAACATATTTGATCCTATTTTTATTAATATAATATAACTCAATTTAATTTGGTTTCTTTTTAATATATTATACTATATTACTATTTTTATGTTAAAACATATGTATATATTCTTTTATATTGAATATATAAATTTTAATACCCCCTAACCTAAGTATATCAATTACTTTACAAACTATACAAATACATTTTATATTTTCATGTTAGTTTTATCATAAGTTTGAAACAAATTGCAATTTATGATTGATTTCGACTTATATTATTGAAAAAGATCCATCAAGTAAAAATGAAAAGTGTTTTATTTTTTTTTATTATCATCTTGAATGTGAGAATTATGAAACTCTTACCTCTTATATAAATATACATGCATTGCAAAAATTAATTTGAACAATCCAAATTATATAAGGAACTCCTTTTTTTAAGATTATTAAGTGTGTTATATATATGGATATGTGTCAACCAAATAAGTCTAATTGAAATGATAAGTAAATATTGTTTTTTTAAGATTAATAAATTAGTGAGATTTATTTAATAAAAGGACACGTGTCAATAAAAAAAGCTTAAATGAACTAATAACGTATATGCGTCCAGATACATATTTAGGGAAGGAAAAAACTCAAACGAGCTCACCAGACAATGACACATGTCATCTAGTTACTTATTTATTATATATAGATTATTAGCGGATGAAATAATTTGAAAATACACAAAGCTTAATACATGATTTATGAGGAAAACATATTAATTTTATCTAATTACGTGGGTGATTTATATTTATATTTTTATCTGATGGATCTCTTTTTAATAATATAACTCGAAAGTAACCATAAATTGCAATTTGCTTCAAATGGATGATAAAACGAACATGAAAATATAAAATATATTTGTATAACTTGTAAAGTAAATTGATATGATCAGAGGTGGTATTAAAATTTATTTATTCAATATAAAAGAATATATTCATGTTTTAACATAAAAATATTAATATAGTATAATATATTAAAAATAGACTAAATAATTTTAAATTATTATATTAATCAAATAGGGACCAAATATGTTATAAACTAAGGTTAAAGAAATAGGAAAAGTGAATGGACAAAATAATCCTTTCATAATTTTAATTTTTTTAAATATTATTTCTAAGAAGGACCAAATGTGTTATAAAAAACAAAAATATAAGGACCTTGTTAGTTAAAAATTTTTTAGAGGGACCTTAGTCATTAATTTTCATAAACCACAAGGACCAATTTTGCATTTAACTCATAATACTATAACATTAAAAAACCCTAAAGCCATTTTCTCTTTCTCAAATCTGTATCCTCCCCACCGCCTCACTTTCTCTCACTATTTTATCTTTTTCATATCTCCAATTTCATATCTCCAGACTCCAAGCAGATATTCATCGACGCCAAAAATTGTTTAAGAATGAGATTTAACAGCAGCAAAGAGCAATAACGAAGAAAGAGAAACAACTATGTCGATGGTAGCAACAAACAACAAAGGGCAGTCTTGTAAAAGCTTAACATCTGAATGGTATGGTCATATTTTTGAAGATGTACGATTCAGAGAAGGAATGAGCGATTCAGATGAGAATTTTTTTTTGCCAAACAAGACAAATCATCTGACCGAATCAGACTCAAGTCTGAATAGCATCATTCAGATGCAAACAAACAGCCCCTTAGTAACCCATCTTTTTTAAAAGTCAAGTGTTCAAGTTTCACAAAACTACTGAGTGAGTGTATCTAAGTTCAATTAGTCGTATATAAACATTATGTACTTGCTAATAATAATTTCGAATGAATGGAAAGTATATCATGTAACTATTACGTATGTTGATTTTGGATTTTTGGTTTAAAATAATAAAAAGATCGGTATGGTTTGAATGATGTTTGTTGCTTTCATTTTTTATGGACTTGTTTTAATTGTCTTCTTGTGATTCATAGGCATGTCTTCTTGTGGGTTTGAATGAAAATTACTACATTTGCTGTTGTGAATTAGGGAAAGAACTTCTCCTGGTTGGTAATTGGATCTAGCACTCATCATGGTTGAACATGTATGTAAGAATGCAAATGGTTGTAGTTGTTGTATATGGATGGATGCTTAATTAAGAATATAAATGGTATTACTTTCATTGTAAGATCAAACTTGTACTTGAGAAAATTATACTATTCTGCTGGCTGATTCATACACAAAATTAGAATTATGTGATTAATTGTTATTATGATCTGGACACTCTTGAACACTAGTAGAACCATGTTGTGAAACTAGTAAAACCGATAATGTAAGCATGTTTAACGATCACATGATGTATGACAAACTTTTTTATGTTAAAATGATTGCCAAGAATATACCATAAACAATTGCACAAGCTGCCATATACATCCATGGTTAGGGCATCTCCAATGCATGATACTCAACTAGAGTGTCATGGACTGCCACATCAGTATTCCACTCACCATACAACTCTATCATTTTATACCCACACTCCATAACACTCCAATAAGTTTAATGGATTTCCACATCATATATATATATATATATATATATATAATTTTACCAAAATATTTAAAATCTAGTGATGTAATATTTTATTAATGTAATGTGTTTTAAAATTAATGTAATATTTAATTAATGTAAAATATTTTTAAAATTAATGTAATGTTTTATTAATTCTTTAGTTTTTTTAAATAAAAAAATAAAATAAAATTACTGATTAATATATATAATAAGTATGTGTGTGTGTGTATATATATATATATATATATATATCATATTTAATAAACTAAAGAATTAATTTAAAAAGGAAGAAAAATGTCTTGGGCCCACCTTCCTCTTCCATTAGGAGTGTAACGGGGATTACACTCCACCCCATTTACACCTTGATTGAACTCCTTCTACAATGTCATTGAACTCCAATTAAACCCATGACACTCTCATGACACTCCCATTGGAGATGCCCTTACAAAGAAAAGGTATGAACATAAACATATTTTCATCATATATCAAGTTATAGTTAATATTTAATAAAAGCAAAGTGGTTTTGGTGTATTTTAAAAATTATTAATTATGTGTTGATGTGTAAATAAATAAAAAATAATTTCTTCCACTATATTGAGTTTTAAAAAATTCCTTTTTTTAAAGTCAAGCAAGAACTTAAAGGCTTAACGCTTAAAGGCTTAAAGGCAAGGAATCGTGATATAACTATCATCCTAAAAAAAGTTAAACATAAATATTTCCCTGGTTTTGATGTTTTAATATAAATGTAGTGAAACAATTTTAGAAACAAAAAATCTAAGTTTAAAAGAATTTGTTGGGAGTTGCTTTTAAAGAGTAAAGCATGTGTAACAATTTTTCCAAAATGGTAAAAATGAAGATTTTAAGCAAATTTGGTTCTAAAGTATATGAAGATTTTACACTAAAACGGTGTTTCAAAAGCTTTTTTAAATCTATATATCTTTAAAATGGAGATAATCCAAAAAATTATTATCTAATGTAATAGCTAATATAATGCTTTGAAAATAAAATTTTGAAGAGAGATAATTTTTTAATACATTCGTGAAATATTTTAATACTATAATTAATTATGAAATCTCCAAAATAAAAAATGTGTTGGAGATAGTTAGTAAGTATTTTTGGAGATTTTGTATTTTGATATGATTCTCCATTTTGTAGAAATTATGAAGAGAGTGTTGGAGATGCTCAATTAGCTTCTCCATAACTTTCTTTAAAATGAAGAAAAGAGGGGAGCGAGGGAGGGAGCCCTATATTTTTAAAGAAATTTTGTTAACAAAAAACTATCTTTCTATAATTTCATTAATACAATAAAAATCTATCAATTATCAAGGATGAATATAAAAAATAAAAATAAGAGAAAAGATTAAAATAATATCTTAATATAAATAATCTTTATAATAACACTCATCCTATGAACATATTTCTTTGGAGAATGTGTTGTAATGCTCTTCCTACCAGAGCGACTCTTTTTCTCGGGGCTTTCCTATGGATTCTCAGGTATGCTTGTTTTGTGAAATCGAGACGGAATCTATCGACCATTGTTTTTTTTCTCGTGCTAAAGTGGAGGTTATATGGAGGAAAATTTGGGTTGGTGGAACCTTTCTTGTCCCCGGTTGCTCTCGGTATCTTGGTTGAAATCAAGTATGTTCCTCCAACCTTGTTCGTCAGGCTTTTTATCAGTCCTGCATGGCGGTGATTGTCACTTCCCTTTGGGCGATTTGGAATTGGCGCAATAGGATTTTGCATGCTCAAGATGCCGAGAAGGAGAGGGTTAAAGGGGATGATATATTTCCATTAATTCAGCGCATATTGGCTCTTTGGATTGCTGCAAGGTCTACAAAGGTTAGTCTTGACTTGTTTAGTTGGATTAATTCGCCTGTACAGGGGCTTGGAATTACGTAGGCGTGGTCTTTTTCTTTTTCGGGTCGACTCTTGTCGGTTGTTTTCTTGTGTTTACGGAGGCTGTTGTTTTCTTTTGCTAGCGTCTCGCTAGTGTTCTTAATAAAGTTTGTGTTCGCTTGGTCGGGGTGTTGTTTTTGCTGAAGCTCCTTATCTTGCGTCCTTTGTGCCTTTAAAAAAAAAATAACACTCATCCTACACTTTTTTTCTAAAAGGCTTTTGAATTTTAATGTTTAGTAAGTCTTTAAAAAGATTTTTCAAATAATAAATACCTGTTAAAAAGTTTTACCATTGGAAAATATCTTAGACATTTGATTGGCATTTAAGATTCGGTATGATTACAGGGTCAGCTCAAAATAAATTTGGGAAAACGCAAAGGGGACTGTTTTCTACGGCTATGATCCATAACATCATTAAATATTATAGAGTAAATTACATTTGCAGTCCTTATAATTTGTTGAAAGTACTACTCTTGTCCTTGTAATTTTGAACTTCCGTAAGTTTATGACTGAAACGGCCCAAATACTGGGTACTCCTCGTACCCTCAATTAATAGTTTATTTTTAAAAAACACAAACACTATATAGTCTTCTTATTTGAACTTCCCATCATTCCCTCTGATGTTTATATAGTAGAAAATTCTTTCCAGAACTAGTAGCAATATACAACTTTCATTGCACATGATCATAATATCATATGCTACTTTTGATCATAAACACTGTTAAACAATTGCTAAAATCTTATCCAATAAAGTAACTAATAATATTTTTATTTATTGATAAATTATTTACACAGCTTTTGATAAATAATTAAGACCTAAGTTTCAAAAAGAATCTTCTTACACGAAGATTTCGTGTTTTCTTTTTAAAAGATACAGTGAAACAATTTTAGAAGAAAGTGTCAACCACTCAAAACAATATTGGAAAAACGTGAAAGGAGTCGTTTATTATTGCTATCACTGTCATTATAAGTTATCGGGTAAATTACATTTGTAGTCCTCATAGTTTGTTGAAAGGTACTACTTTCGTCCTTGTAACTTTGAATTTAGGTTTTTTGGTATGAAATTTATCTCGCTTTTCATCCTCTTTGATCAGCTTAATTGAAAAGGCATCAAATCTCAGATGATTTTAACTTTTTTATATTATTTTTACCTTTCTTGATTTTTCATTTTTCATTGTATGCATAACATATATATACATGTATGGTTTTTTTTAACAGCAAAACGGAACCAAGAGGAAAGAGCTTCGGCATGGCCATCACTCTAACCCCAAGGCCCGAACTTTATTAAAAGAGCTAGCAAGGCGCTAGAAACACCAGTACAAAAAACAAGAAAAAAGGGCAAGGCCCTAAATATACATGTATGTATATGTATATAATATGTATGTATATAAAAATCAGAAAGTAACTTAGTTACTTGTATATACAAGTATATACCGTCAACATGAATGATTACGAGAGTCTTCCTTAATTTTCATATTTTTAGGTTTTTACGAGTTTGAATGAAACCCAAGTTACGGTTGTGAATGTGAGGGGAAAAAAGAGCTATCATTCAATATGAATAATACAATGCTTAGAGCATCTCCAATGGGTAACACTATTTTTTACACCAAATGTTAAAAATAGTGTAAGATTTAGTGTTACTACTAAATCTTCTCCAATGGGTAACACTATTTTTTACACCAAAAAAGTAGTGTGGAAAATAGTGTGAAAAATAGTGTTACACCAAATTTGGTGTTATACTATTCATCACACTATATTTAGTGTGAAAAATAGTGACCCCATTGGAGATGTGAATAGTAATATTTACACCAAATTTGATGTTTAGTGTAAGATTTAGTGACCCCATTGGAGATGGTCTTAGAATAGCTAACAGACGATTCATGATGAATAATACATTAATTGTGAATAAATGTATTATTCAGTATTCACCATGAATGTTGTATTATTTAGCAAGGGTTTTATGACATTTCTAATTGATTGTCTTGTATTGAAAATCATTTTTCTTGTGTCAAAACAATAATGATTTATGATATTGTTCGTCGCACAATATTTATTTTATACATGCCAAAGTGAAGATGAAGATGAAGACTTGTTTCCGAAAGTGATGCAGCAAGCACCCTTGTGGGTAAAGGTCAAAGGCAAAGTAAGGAATTTTAGTTGGGATTATTGGATTGCCTGCCCTTCAGCTTGTTTTTTTTTGGCTCTTGTATGCCTCTGTTTTCTGTTTTGGTTGTGTTGTGTCTCTTTCTCTAAGACCCCTTTTTGAATAAAGTGTCTTGCTTTACTTTAAAAAATGCATAATTTTCATTGCACATGACATACGTAAGTTCTAGAATAAACATTACTCCATAAGATGATTATGTAGTAAGATTTTTATTTTATTTTCTTCTATTTGTTCCTTGCTTTCTTCTGAAATCCAAAATTTACTATTCTCCACTTTTAATCAAGGGTCATATATAATAATGTTTTCACTTCACATTCCATCCATGAGATTGTGGTTGTGTTTGGCAAACTAGCTGATAAGCTAACTTATAAATAAATTATTATTGGCAAAATTAGTTTATAAGTATGTAAAACGACAAAAAAAAAAGAATATCTTGTAGTGTAATAATTATTGTTAATAATGGTATAATTGAAAAAAAGCTACAAAAGGATTCTGAAACGCTATTCAAACTATGATTTCAATAAGCTATATTTTTGTCAAATACAACCTATGTAATTTTAATTTGGTGGAATTTGAAGACTTTGGAAAAAGAGTTTTCTATTTTAAAGTTATGGATAGAGAAGGTGAGGTTTTTAGATGAGATGACTGCACCAATTTTTTTTACTAAATACATCATTTTTATCTTACACACATTGTCATTACAAACCGTAACATTTCTAATGTGAGAATAACTTGATTTTGACATAAAATATTGTGCAAATAACAATCCATTTTAGATGTTTTAATGATTTGACTTGAGCTTTAACAACTATTTAATAAAAATTTAAGGAAAGGAAAATTAGATAAAAAACCAACTTACTACTAATTTAACAAAAAATGATTGACAGTGTTATCTTTAAAGATAGAAAAGTTAAAGATGAAAAGATAAACAATATGTCAATATGCATGAAAAAACGCAAATTATAAACGCCGAGGACAGAAGTTGCAAATTGTAATAAACTACAGGGACTAAAAGTAGTTTACTCTATAATCTGATGGTCATCCCACCATTATAAATGTACACATTCAGACAGTTTCATCAAGGCATTGCATTTCTTTCCAAAATCAATTTTTCTCCTTTACTCTTTGTAGTTTGCCACTCTAATTGGTGAACCATTTTTTTTCTTTCTTATTCTTTCTTTTTGTGTAGTAGTGAAGATGACCACAAATGAAGGAGTGTCTAAGTTGACTGAGAATGAGAAGGTTTGGTAACAAACTTTTCTCTTTAGTTTTGATCATGTGTATATTTGTTTCTATGTTTCTATTTCCTTAATTTTGTTTAATGCTTTTAAGTTATTAATTTTCTAACAGAGAGAAAAAGAAAAACTGCACCACCAGGTCATCAAGCTTCAGAAAGATCTTGATGATAAGCAACAGTTAGAGTTGGAGATAACTTAACTGATGAGGATCTTCACTCCAAGAAGAAGCTCCAAAAAAGTCTTAACAGAAAGCAGTCACAACTTGACTGCTTAAAGAAAGTTAATAAAACATATGAAAACAAGGAGCGATTAAAGAATAAGGAATTACAAGTTGCTCATGAAAAGCTGATTTCTGTGCAAGAAGCTCTCAAGGATAAGGAACAGGAAATTGAGTGCTTGAAATCAAAGCTTAATGAAGCCTTGAGATGCAAAGAGCTCATTTCTGTTAAAGAACATCTCAAGGAAAAAGAAGAAGAAGTTGAGAGTTTGGAGGATCTAAATCAAGCCCGGATAACTAGGGGTGTTAACGAGCCGAGCCGAGTCGAGTAGTAGGTTAATCGAGCCGAGCTCAAAAAATAATACTGGGCTCGAGCTCGAGCTCGATTAACTTTTTCAATGTAGGGCTCGAGCTCGAGCTCGAATATTTTTTGAGTTATCGGGCTCGAGCTCGAAGCTCGTTTATAGGTTCGAACTCGCGATCGATTAACTCGTTTAACAACTTGAGCTCGATAATTTTTATATTTGTGTACTATTTATTAATAAATATATTAAAATATTTAGCTCGAACAAAGGTATGCTCGAATGGCTCGGCTTGACTCGAAAAATTTAATCGAGTTTTCGAACGAGCCGAGTCGAACATTGGTGTTATAAAGCCCGGCTCGTTAAGTTAAACGAGCTCGATTTTATGTTAGAGATTGACTCGAGCTCGAGTAGCTCGTTAAAAGCTCGACTCGCTAACACCCCTACTGATAACCAAAGAACGAGAGAGTTTTCATGAATTGAATGAAGCTCGTAAAGCCCTAATTTCTGTGAGTTTCTTTTCCTCTAAATTGTACGTCTATTATATGTATCTATAGTTATGTCACTACAACAAAATTGAGTTTATAGGACGCCTAAAATAAAAACGCGTTCTAATAAATTGTTTTATAGGACACTACTTTATAGGACGATTTTGAGAAGGTTACTATAAACCTTACAGGACCCTTCTTAAAAACGTCCTATAAACTTATAGGCGTCCTATAAAACGCTCTGTTAATGACGCTTTTGTGTTTGGTCCTATAAATTAGCATCCTATAAAACACTCTATTGAGACGTTTTTTTATTATAGGCGTCCTGTTAGCTCAACTTTGTTGTAGTGTGTTCATAAATTTACCAATGCCTACTAGAATGAATGATTTTATAATCCTTAATATAATTAATGTAAGAGTCTTTAAAATAAACGAATGTAATTTAGTTACAGTTTTTTAACTTTTAATTTAGAGAAGACCTCCCTCTGTGGAAAAATATTAGCATTATGCATATAAAATTTTGAGTATGGATTACACAAACAATCTTAATCTTATATATATGAATATCCTTAATTAGTGTTTGAAAGACGACCGTGCTGGTGCTCATATCGGGGTAAAGAGAATGGGCGAGCTCGATGAGAATCCTTTCCTTGTTGGGCCTAAGAGACGCCGATGCTCTGTTAAAGGAGGAGCCACTGATGCAGTAAAGGTGACAAGTATCTGGGAGGAACGACTAAGGGATCCAAATTGGTATCCCTTTATGATCATCACCGATATCCACGGAAATACCAACGTCTGTTCATCTATTTCAGTATTGTCCAACTTCCATTTCTGCATGATTCTTTTTCTATGTTACCTATATATATTGGTTTCATGGTTTGTGTAGGAGATCCTTGATGAAGAAGATTATCTAATCGCAAGCCTGAAGGAGGAGGATAGTGATGATATTTATAACGCTGTTGTCACTGCTCTTAAAGAGATCAATGAATATAATCCAAGCGGGAGGTATCCAGTGGCAGAGCTTTGGAACAACACGGAAAACAGGAGGGCGAGCTTGAAAGAAGGTGTCGAGTTCGTTCTGAGTCAAAGGAAGAAGACCTATAAACAACAAAGGAGGAGTTGAGTTATGCTGTTTTCTGAGTATTAACATTTCTTTAAAATGGTAGTGTACATAGTATTTCTATGAATGGAAACTTATTATGGGTTTATGTTTTGCGACGTATTTCTGCTGTTTTCTGAAATCTAAATCCAGGTATTTTCATGCCTAGTTAAATACTCATAGTTATGAATCATTAATTCTGGTTGAGATGCTAATATATGTTGATTTTTACGCTAGTTGGTTTGATTCAAAATTGGATGAAAGGGTCTGTTTGGTATGCGGAATATGATGGGATCGAACACAAGACAAAACTTGTTATACCACATTTGGTGCTACATTAGATCCGGATAGGACTGAATGGGACAAATATGCTCTCGGAACAAAAATCAGGGGATTTGACAAAGTTGGTAAATTACTAAGCTAACCATGTGAAGTTAATACCCTAAAACCATGTGCAATTCTTTAACATGTGCACGTCACACTCACTCATCCAGTCTTGTTCTATCTGGTCTCATGTGCTTACCGAATTCACCCAAAATGATGATAGTAAATTGTTGCTGGTTTGAGCCTTTTCTAAAAAAAAATTGTTGCTAGTCTGAGATTGGTAATTAAGGTGCTGTTTGTTTTTTAAGAGGTCTGAAGTCTGAAGTCTAATTCCATGTCTGAAAAATTAGAGATGGTGTTGAAGTCTGAAATCTGAAACCATTAGACTGTTTGTTTTTGTAAAGTCTGAAATCTGAATCTGAATCAATTGTTTTTTAATAAATTGCTAATTTTGATAATTATTCCATTTTGCAACGGTAAATTTGTAATGTTGATAATTATTTCTATATAAAATGAAGATGGTGCCCACCTTTTCAGCCTCCACCTTTTCAGCCTTCACCCCTCTTCAGACTCCCACAGCCACCACCGTCCACTGTTCACCGCCGCCCACCACCCACCACCACCCTCTTTCTCTCTTTCTTTCATCGATTTGGGCCTGAAGAGCAGCGACGGCGACGCGTGGTAGCGACGGTGAGGGGAGAAAGCAACGATGGTGGCGACAACGACGGTGAGGGGAGACGGGAACGATGGCGGCGACGGCGACGGGGAGGGGAGACGGGAACGATGGCGGCGACGGCAAGGGGAGACGGCAACGATGGCGGCGACGGCGAGGGGAGACGGCAACGATGGCGGCGACAGGAGACGGCAACGATGGCGGCGACGGTGAGGGGAGACGGGAACGATGGCGGCGACGGCGACGGTGGCAGCGAGCAGACGACGGAGACGGTGGCATCGACGGTGAGAAGAGAAGACGGCCACGGTGGCGGCGGCGGCAACAGCGGCGGCGACGGTGAGAGGAGAAGATGATGGTTTCAGATGATATGCTATGGTTTTCAGAGGGTAAACTCTCACTTTCTGTTTCAGATGATTTTTCAGATATAAGAGGCTTTCACACTTAAAAAAAACAAACAATCTGAAAATTGGAAGATCTGACCGAGTTAGACTTCCATGCTTTTCAGTGGATTTTTTGAAAAAACAAACAGGGCCTAAGTATATCTATACCACTATGTAAAAGAGCTTAAATGGTCATCTTGAAATCTCAAAAACTTTTAAGAGCCACACATGGTAGTGACAACAATATAAAGTTTGTTAGATTATTTAGTTTTCGCTTTCATTTGATTGAAACAAAAATGATTATATTTAGCTAAATTAGTTATAACGAATAAAAGTAAATTACTCATATCGTAATGTGGTATTGAGGTTTTATGGGATTGGTCTACAAACTTTGTTTATTACATAGAACACACCTATTGATATGCACTTTCTTATGAATTTGGTATATGGACCAACCGACTATCTGTCAATATGTTAAAATCGAAAAGAAAATGATCTTCTTGTCATTTTTTATTTAACCTTGTATTGGAGGTCCATTAAGTTGCATTATAGGAATGTGTTCATGTATGTAGGAAAAAAACAAGGTATTCTTAAACATTTGGATCTCATTGCAATGAATTATCCACTCATGAAATTGGATTACACTTCATGAAATTATTCCATTCCATGAAGCAACCATTATGATACCTTGATTCCTTTTCTCAATGAAGATATTTGTTCCTGAAATTTGCAGAAACCTCTTCCGTTTTGCTTCATGATTTTCACCGGAAAATTAAACCGATATTTACTTCATGGACCGTTTGTTTTCTATTTTCCAAAATCTGCAGGGAATGATAAACCGTTTTTCGTTGGCTAATTAGGTTATTGGCAAGAGAATCTTGGGATCCGATTCGTATAAATATATCCGGTTAGACGATTTACTTCAAATAATGATAATACCCATTTTAACCTTTCAGTGCGTGAAATATGCCTTGGAAACAAACCACATTAAGGCATTGTTTGGTAAAAATAAGCTAGCTTATAAGCTGACTTATAAGCTAGCTTATTTTTTGTGTACATGTTTGGTAAACCAAAAGTAGCTTATAAGCTAGCTTTTTGATAAGCTACTTTGAGTAGCTTATGAAAAACTTTTTATGACTTTTTCCAATTATATCCCTTATTAATAACTAACTATTATCAATTAAAATTATATATTATTTATTAATAAATAATAATTTTTATTTTTTAATAAGTATTAATATTAATAATTAAAATTAATTATTAATTAAATTAAACAATACATTATACATTATTTATTTTTAAATGTTATTAATTATATTATATATTATTTAATATGTTTTATTATCGAAAGATAATTATAATAATTTTGAAATATTATATAACTAAAACATGTTAAATATTTTAATAAAAATATTTATATCTAATTCTTAATTATATTTTTTAGAATTATTAATTATTTATATATGTTAAATTGATCAATTTTATTTTTATTTTTATTATATTTAATGGTAATTTAAATTATAAGTTGATGTAGATTTTTTCTAAAGTTTGTTTTAACATAATAATAATCAATTCTATATTATTTCAATATATTATGCTGTATTATTTTTTTATTGTTTGTATTATTTAACATATTATATATTAGAAATTTATTTTAATTATATTACTAAAAATTTGTCTTAATTATATTATAAAATACTTGTAATAGTTTATTTATTAAGGATGTCCTTTTTGGTCATTTTACATACTCATCAGCTAGTTTTACCAAACATGATTTGTTCATAAGCTAGCTTATCAGCTAGCAGCTAGCTTATCAGTCACCAGTTAGCTTATCAGCTATCAGCTAGCTTATCACTTATCAGTCATCAGCTAGCTTATCAGCTAGTTTACCAAACATAGCCTAACTAGAATTATGTGATGAATTGTTATTATAATCTGGACACTATTAAACACTATAGAACCATGTTGTGAAACTACTAAAACCGATAATTAATGTAAGCATGTTTAATGATCAAATATCACATATATGATATGACAAACTTTTTGATGTTGAAATGATTGCCAAGAACAAACCATGAACGGTTGCACAAGCTGGCATATACATCCATGGTTACAAAGTCAAGGCATGAACATAAACATATTATCGTAATGAAAGCAAAGTGGTTTTGGTGTATTTTACATACGTCTATGTATACGTGTGCATGTAGGCTTAATTACACACTAGAATTATGTGTTGATGTGTAAAGTTGTGGGTGTTATATGTTTTTGTACATATTCATAAGACCCGGGCTTTCGTGTTTGGGATTGCACTGTTTAAGCTTCTTTTTAGTGCAAAAGGGACTCTTTAAACCAGGGCAAGGTCGCTTTTGGATGTAAAATAGGCCAAAGATAATTTTTGGCTCCAACTTTACTCACCTTGAAAATAGTTACTTAAGAGTTACGACGATTTGAGTTTTTTGTTTGGTTCAAGACCAAAGCAACAAGGACTGGTGGGCTTGGGTTATGTATGTGGTAATTGCTATTTGCTAATGTTATAAAAGCCATATTGATGTCTAAACTTTGATATAAATAAATCAAAAAACATAAATAAGTTAAGATAGTTTTAATTTATTTATTTGATTTATTTAACTTCGGTTGTTTATTAAACGTTTATCAGAATAAGCGCTTATCAATGTCATTTTGTTTTATTGATTGAACATGAGGAGTACCAAAAAGCTTACTCGGTAAGAGACAAAGCAATAAGTCAAAGGGCGAGACTTTACCATGACAAATGTAAGAATTACTCGTATCCAGTAAGTGCATGCAGGAATTAATATGCTTACCGATAACTCGTTTTCAAAGTTACACGATAAGGGAGTTGAATCCATATCTATTGTTATTAAACCTAATAAGAAATTGATAAACAATCCCTTATATTGAAAACGAGTTGGTATAGACATTTAAATATTAGTATAATAAATCAGAAAACATTTATAAGTTACAATAATTTTTTATTTATTTGAATCATTTAACTTCGTGATACTGTTAACTAATAAATAAGATGATGAGGGACAATAAAATACACACCAAGTAATTCATACACACTTACACACCAATCATAGTCCTTGAAAATCAATAGAATTTTTGTATTTTCAAATTCCTTCCAAATTATGCAACTAATTAGAAGCTAATTTCTAAACTTAACATTTTACACCCTAATATTATGCACCATTAGATTTGATTTTCAAAAGCTATGATTGGTGTATAAGTGTGTACGAATTAATTGGTGTGTATTTGATTTTTCCTCATAAGATGATATCTTTTGTTAATAGGCCTTTACCTATTAGTTTTTTTTGGTAAATAGTTTCTAAGTGTTTATTTATTCAATTAAGGTTTTAGTTTTTGAGTTTTCTTTTTATATTTATTGAATTCTTAGATCTCAAACATAATTATCATTTTACTCTCAAATTATATATTAAAAGGTAACCCCACATCTTCCAAAATTAATATGTCGTAACATGCCATGACCTGTTACAAAACAAACCAAAACTTAAAGTGGAGACACAGGGCTTAATGTGTCTATGAACACAAGCCTTAATGTCATAACAAGTTATTCAAAATCATGATCCTAACACAAACAAGTATAACATATCTGGAAGAAAGGATGGTTAGATTTTCTCCTTTTTTTTCAAAAAAAAAAAAAAAAATGGGAACGCAATTTAAAAATTGTATGTATTTCAAAGTTATACAATAAAGAAATTGATGTTCAGTTCACAAAATGAAGTTTGGAATTCAAAAGATTTGAATTGAATCTGACCACGCAATTGGTTAACAAAAATTAAAAAGATATCTTGCAAGAGAACTGCATATGCATATTATGGTGGGTGGTGGTGGTGACGGCAAACAACAATGGCAATGGCAACGATGATGGTGGCAGAGATGTAGGCGGCGACAGCCGAAGACGGGGATGGAACGGGGACAGAGACAGAGACGATTAAATTGGAAACAAATGTTATTTTTATCTTTTGTAATACCAAATAATAAAACAAGCTATATTTTCCTCAAAATAAGATAATTTTGTAAAATTAATATTATCCATGAATATATAGGGTGTAAACGAGTCGAGCCGAGCTCGAGCTCGACAGGGCTCGAGCTCGGCTCGGGACTTTATGTCAAGCTCGAGCTCGACTCGATAGCTCGGCGAGCTTTCATACTTCAGGCTCGAGCTCGACTCGTAAAAGATAGATTATAGCTCGAGCTCGGCTCGAAAAGCTCGAAATGTAATAAAAATATAGGTTATTTAGGTCATAGCTCGAGCTCGGCTCGAAAAGCTCGAAATGTACATATTTAGGTTATTTTGATATTTGCCTCTTATATACATAATACATATAATAATATAGAAAATATATATATATACAAGGCTCGAAAAGAACTCGAGCCGAACTCTTAAAAGCTCGAGCTCGGCTCGTTAAATATTCGAGCTCATTTTTTGAGCTCGAGCTCGTACTCGAACTCGATAAAGTTCGACTCGAACAAGCCGAGTTCGAGCTCGATAAAGTTCGACTCGAACAAGCCGAGTTCGAGCTCGATAAAGTTCGACTCGAACAAGCCGAGTTCGAGCTCGAGCTCGAGTTACTCGATAAAAGCTGGACTCGTTTACACCCTAATATTAACTTCCAAGGAAACTAACGAACGGTTTCTCGTACTCGTCACGCATTTACGACGACGTTGTTCTCATCCTTCATTTCCGCCATTGATGATCACAAACCAAAACCCTAACCTTCTTTCTAACATCTACTTCAACCTTCTGCAATTTCACATCACAGGTACCTCTGTTTAACTTAATGTAGCAGCTTATTTCTACACCTCAACAACTCTTATTAAGCAGGTTTACTTGTTGATTCTTTCATCTTCTTTGTGTTTGATTTGCATATACTCATTAAATACGAAATTTCCTCTCCAATTTCGTTGAGATCCTAGAAGTAGCTGAATATACGAATGCTACGATAGCTTATTCATTAATCTGCTTATATATACATGTTCTTCATTGCTCTGTGGTCTCGTTTGTTCATTTAGCAAACTGCAAGCCCTAACAAATTTAGGATTTTAAATGCTTTTTGTTGATTTTGTAAGACATTACATCTTTATCTTATATTTAGCGTTTTGCTGGTGATCCTTTTGTAATGCAAATATTAAAATGAGTTTAAATATCTGTTGAGATCAAAGCTTTTTGTAGTTAGATGATTATCTTGTAATTTTATGTGCTCCAATTGTTGTGTTGAATTTGAATATATTGCAATATAGGTTTAAGATGAGTCAGCCAAGAGGAGAGACAAGTAACAGTGATCATGAATTTGAGGGATATAAAAACAAATCCTATGAGGAACTAAGAGATGGTTGGGTCAATGTTAAGTTTTCCGAAGCGATTTTTAGATGCCCTTATTGTCATGATGGCCGAGACTATACTTATGAGAACCTCCATAGGCATGCATCTCGGACTGCAATAAACAGCGTTGGGTTAATAGAGAAGGCCAAGCATATGGGATTGAAGGAGTATTTAGAGAGAGACCTTCATGTTAAACTTCTGTCAGAGGAAAAAAGCAAAAAAAGTGAAGAAATTCGCAGCTGGGCGGATGCTTATATGGACACTGTTTTGGAGCTCAGACAAGCAATGATTGCGAAATTTAATACAGGTATTAGCTAGTTAGAGTTGCATGCTGAATCATTAAGTTGGTTGGTTTTATCTTTGCGATAGCAAATTCCTGATTTCGCTCTTTGTAGATGTCAATACGATGATGCAAGAGAAGGCGAATGAGCAGCTTAAAAAGATTACTAATGAACATGAACAAAGCATACTGCTGTTGCAAGATCGTGAAAGGGAACTGAGAGATCGTGAAAGAAAACTGAGAGCCCTTGAAGCTATGAATAAAAGTGTGAAAATGGAGCTTGAAAATGATAGGATATTGGTACCTAGATTTTCTGATATTCTATATCAGCATAGATGTAGCTAGTTGATGATACTTTTAGAAATTTGTCCCACTATTCAAATGGTAAAGATTTTCTGTTTTTTGCAGAATGAACTGTTTATCTTGGAGCAGAAGAAGGCACATGAGAGAGTGTTGAAATTGGCTGATGATCAGAAGGTATGTAACAAACTTTTCTTCTTAAATCATGTGTGTTAGCTGAAGCATATATTTGTTTCAATGTTTTTGGTTCGCTTTTTTATCTAAGTTTTCGATACACAATTACAGAGAGAAAAACGTAAACTCCACCACCGTATCATCAAGCTTCAGAAAAATCTTGATGATAAGCGACGGTTGGAACTGGAGATCGACCAAATAAAGGGAGCTATAGAGTTGAGAAAAAATACGACAGACGAGGATGTTGATGCGAAGAAGAAGTTGGAGTCGCTTGAAGAAGATCTCAAGGACAAAGAAGAGAAACTTGGGAGCTTGAAAGATCTTAATCAAGCCTTGATCGTTAAAGAAAGATTGACCAATGATGAATTGCAGGAATCTCGTAAAGAGCTGATTTTTGTGAGTCCTTTTTCTTCCCGCCATTTCTGTGTTATGCATTTATAATGATTTTTGTGAGTCCAATAGTTAACCTTTTCACTTTGGTCATCTTAATAAAATGTACCACTTAATATTACGTATCTGTCTACCTCAAGATGGATGTAATTAGAGTGACACAGGACTCTATTAGTTATTGAAGGAAGGTTCCATATATTTTGTTATTGAAACATATGAGCCTTATGCATAACTGATTAGGTGTATCAACTAAGCACAAACCACTATATGTAAATCTTTTGACTTAAAAGTAATGGATTAGTTTTAGCAACTTCCTCTTCCAAGAACACTTACCTTATAATCCTTCTTCCAATAGGGTTTGAAAGATAGTCATCCTTGTGCTCGCATTGGTGTGAAGATTATGGGCGAGCTTGATCTAAAGCCTTTCCAGGCTGCTGCTAAGAAACATCGTTCTGTTAAAGGAGCAGAGGACCCAATGAAGATGGCATCTATGTGGGAGGAACGGCTGAGAGATCCAAGCTGGTATCCCTTTGAGATCACGACCATTAATGGGGTTAGCAAGGTACGTGTTTTTCTGACCGTACATACCCTCTCTCTTGCACACATGGGTACATTGGTGCATAGCTGAGTTGCTGAGTATACCCTTTTTCATCATGGTTCAACTTCCAATTCTGCATGATTCTTTTACTGCTTTACTAATATATTGCCTATGGCGCTTTGGTTAATCACGTAATTTCTTCATCCTATCCAATTTTAATCAACTTATCTGTGACATAGAGATGAACCTATTAACATTCTGTGTCAAAATGTTATTTTCGCCCTTTTGTCCTAACTTGATCATTTATGTAAGTTGATTAAAACTTGACGAAAATAAATACTCCTGTGAGAGTGTAAGCTTTGCTTGTTAAACATTTTAGTTCAGGTATGTATTGGAGTGTTAAGACATCTAGGGTTCCTTGATCAAAACAGATTGGATAAACCAATGCCTTGAGTATTGGGATATCTTTTAATGATCACTCGAATTTCGAAGGCTAAACTCGAGCTCTATATATACATCCAGATTCAATTTATATGAAAAATCGATAGTTACTGGGTAGTTAGGCTGTTTACCTAAAATAAAGTATCTACAACAGTTGACACTTAAAGAGGATTTCTTTAACTATTTAGTTTGATAAAGTTTGTTCCAAATCAACTATTTATATTGGTTAAGTTGATTAAAACTATACGGAAATGATTAATTGATATGACTCTACGATCTAGATATGCGAATGATAATATTTTTTCGAGTATATAATTGAAGAAAAGGAGAAAGGACGCTGAAAAATTTATCTATTTTGCCCTTTATTTTAGATCTTGCCCTTTTATTTTATTTTTTATTTTTATTTATTTGTGGAAGAGGTATCCCAAACCACATTGGGCCCAGACTAATCCTCGGCAATTTTGGGCCGAAGCCCGACTGCTAAAACATGCAGCCCGGGGTCGAAGCCCCTGTACCTCCAAAATGCGTCCCCCAAGGCTCGAACTCGGGTTCACCACTATGTAGTGCCCAAGCCTTACCACTAGGCTAACACTCCTTTGGTGATCTTGCCCTTTATTCCTATATGTACACAATTTGTGAATATTTATCTCCATTTTGAGGTATGATCATATAAGGTTGTCTTACGGACTTCCGTTGAGAAGTGGAGTTATCATGAGAAGGATATGAAGTGATCTCCACCCTTGGATGCATATTAGGATGAGATGCATCATATCAATTCCCCATCAAACGCAATTCATGGCATGGGTTTGAGATTAGAAGTGATCAATGGTCCAGATCCCTTCTCATCTCAACCCTTCTTTCACATGATCATATAATGTCGCCATTTGTTTATCATAATGCTCTTTTTATCCCATCCGAATTGCAATATCTAACATTCAAGCATTAAGTTGTTGGGTATAGCGAAAATGCCTAAAACCTTTTCTGCATACTAGTTAATGATATGTAACTATGTAAGTAAATATAACTGAAACTTGTTTTAAAACATGAATGTTCCAATTTTAGTTGGATATCCAAAAAACGAAAATGGTTGTGAGTTGTGACCCCTAACATTGAGGTCTGGGTAAGCATTGACCCAGTCAGATTGCAACCCCTTCGTCGCTTGGTGCCTTGGTCTACATATTTATGGGTCAGAGTATGAAGCGGTGAGTAGATAGTAAACAACCCGTATGTTGGTAATCCTAGCCATGATGTCATCATACTTTTTGGTTGGAAATGTGGTTCTCCAGGAGATCCTGAATGAAGAAGATGAACATATAGCAACTCTTAAGGAAACGTGTGATGAGGCTATTTGTGATGCTGTCGTAACTGCTCTGAAAGAGCTGAACGAGTACGATCCAAGCGGCAGATATCCGTTGCCAGAGCTTTGGAACAAGAAAGAGAAAAGGAAAGCGACCTTAAAAGAGGGGGTCGAATACATTCTGAAGCAATGGAGGGCCCTTCAACCGCCACGCAAAAGGAGTTGAAGACCGAATCTGTTGAGGTAATTATTTTACATATCCTTTTGCCTGTTAGGTTGAGTTTGGC
The DNA here is from genome assembly GCA_030169165.1 of Centaurea solstitialis. Classification (NCBI taxonomy): domain Eukaryota; kingdom Viridiplantae; phylum Streptophyta; class Magnoliopsida; order Asterales; family Asteraceae; genus Centaurea; species Centaurea solstitialis. The sequence goes on from CM058044.1 coordinate 50,389,265, forward strand.
AAAAATAAGCTAGCTTATTAGCTAGTACATGGTTGGATGGACTACAAGCTAACTTAGTGAAACGCTAGTTGGGGTAGCGTTTCTAGAGTTTTTTCTAGCATTTTCCAATTATACCCTTATTAATATTATTATACCCCAAGATACACTTTTTGGTCATTTTACACGCTCATAAGCTAGTTTTTACGAAACATAAGTTATTCATAAGCTAGCTTATTAGCTACTAGCTAGCTTATTAGTCAATAGCTAGCTTATAAGCTAGTTTGCCAAACACAACCTTAATATATGGAGACATTAGGTAGGTTATCAAGTTATTAATTAGATGGTGTCATCTTTTCCGTGATTTCTATTTGTAGATTAAAAGCTGATCATAATTTATGTTGTCATTATGTCATATACTCGTATTTGTAGTTGGTTGAATAATTCGTAAAAGCTTAATCGCAGCAAAACAGCGTACTATTTGATGGTCCTTATTTTGGAAGAGGGGGTTCCAAAAGAGAATTTTCAGCTCGGGATTTACCAACACCAAAGGTGCTAAATGACGTGGTGTAGCGTTGTGGCGAGGTCAAGCCTCAAGCCTCATGAGTTATGGCGAGGCCATTTTTCAAGACGTGCTCTAAGGCAGCATTCACACACTCATACTTGTATATGTTAGTGTTTTAAATAATGTCATGGAACAAATAAGTTCATATCAAACAATGAAACTAAAAAAATGATAGAATAACAATTGATACAAAAAATATAGAGCTTATAAAAATGATATCAAGCGTGCAAAATCATGATTAAATAAATCTCTTGAAGCTCGGCTTGGTTTCTTGTGCCTTGGCCGAGTTTCCTCAAACCGTGGTCGATTTTCCTCGTGCCACGGCCTGGTTTCTCGTGCTTGTTCCTCCTACCGTGACTTGGTTTTTCGTGCCTTGGCCTCGTTTTCTCGCACGGTGTCCGACTTTCTTGGCACACGGCTTGGTTTTCTCGTGCCTTTGCCTAGTTTCCCCGCGCATTGTGGCCTTCTTTGCCTGCCCGTGCCTCGACCAAACGGCGAGCCTATTTCAAAAATTATGACGGATGAAAAAATCAATGTTTGTTCATGTCACTATACTTTTTGTACATAAGGTATATGTAGGGGGTATAGGGTGTCTGAAGGCACTGGTCGGGGCATGAGTCGCTACACGAGACGGTAAACGAAGACACCGATGGGGAGACACTAGACTCAATGCTTTCTTTAATTTTCAAGGAATTTGTATTCAACTCTCCATGTACGAAAATGAGATTAAGTATTTACGTATTTAAGATTTTTGTTTTAGTCTTATTCTTTTATGTTTTATTTGAGTCTTAAGGACCAAATTTTGTTGTGCATCTCTTATCCATGTCATATCAAAAGCGTGTATAACATATATGCATAATTTATTACATGGAAATTTTGACATCAAAAATATAAATTATGGTGTGATCATTTATTAATATTAGTATAGACTGTTAGTAATTAAATTACAAATTTTATAGAATATTAAAAAACGCAAACAATAACTTATAGTGCAATACAATGAATATGTGTTACATAATACAAACTTATCTATTACAAACAACATTACTAAAAATAGGTAATAAACATATTTGTTACATTATTTGTATAAGAGTTATTTAATTTATGAATATGACATACTTTAATAAATAGTTTGATATTGTTTTTTGGTTTCATCAATAATACTGACGAGTGGGATAGCCCATGCATTACGATGGGTCTATTAATCCTAAACTTTTTGTTTAATAAAGTAATACAAATGTTATTATATAAGATTACTTATGTACTTTACATCAAAACAAACTAAGAGTAAAACTCACACAACTATTTATAAGAAAATTAGGTTTACATCATGACGGCGGATATAAAATCAAACTTCTCAATTTCTTTTCTTGTTCTCTACTATGCTAACATGCATATAAATATATAATATTATTCAATATTTTACTTATTATATATACTATTGTATGTATCGAGTATAACTTTGTATCCATAATTCCAAATCTCAATATAAACATATATATGAGGCCTATTTGATAATCCTACCCCATAGACATGCTATTGCTATACATTTTTCTGAAATTTCTAAATTGTCGGTATTTTTATCTTTTTAACATTAACGGTATCTATATTTTTCAACGTATCTAAATATGAAATTTGGTATTAATACGATATTTCCATAGTCTATAAATGACATATTTCTATTCTCGCTCAAATAACTCTAAAATAAAAACACCATCATTTTCCAAATCTGAAAGTGTGGTTATTATCTACGCAAATTATTGATTTCAAATACATATACTTGAGCACTAAAACAGATTAAAATGATATAATTAATATCGAATCGATCATATAAATAAAACTTTGTCAATTTTCGAATCAGAGAGTTTCATAACGATCGTCATAAATTGTTAATTGGGCCCAAAAACATATTAATTGCATTACATATAAATTAATACGACTAACCAATTTAAGTAAAATGGTAAAGCCTTTTAAATAAATAATATTATTAAAATATTGATAGTTAACTTATAAATATATTATATTTATTAGTAGGGTTTACTTCACGAAAGTGTATTCAACTTGTCATGAAAAATTATTATATGTATTGTACTTCCATTTTTACCATTTGACATATCAGAGTTTACGAATTAGTCATTGTATGTATCCAGCTTTATCAAAACTCTTCATTTTGATGTATCCAACTTGTCATGAAAGTGTATCCAACTTGTCACGAAATACATTAAATGGTAGGTTTTGATAGTTAAATACGCCAAATGGTAAAAATGAAAATACAATACATACAATAACTTTTTGTGACAAGTTTGATACACTTTCGTGAACTAAATCCTTATTAGTATGATAAAAAAAAAGATATTTAACATATAAATATATTTTATTTATTAGTAAGATAAAATAAAAGAAAGCTAGAATACATAGGATAGTATAGTAGCAGGAGTGTATAGCGGTAAAAGAAGAAAGCAAAAAGAAAACCAAAAAGAAAAAGAATATGGTAAGGATATAGTAATATACATAAATATATTGAAAAAATAACACGAAAGATTGAATTTAAATATTATTTTAACAAGTCAGAAAAGATTTGTAAGGCTATGTTTGGCAAGCGTAGCTTATAAGCTAGCTGGTAGCTGATAAGCTAGCGGATAGCTGATAAGCTAGCTGTTGATTGATAAGCTTGCTAGTAGCTGATAAGCTAGCTGTTGAACAAATTATGTTTGGCAAAAACTAGCTTATGAGTATGTAAAATGACCAAAAAGGGTACCTTTGAATTTAATAATTAATATTAATAAGGGTATAATTGGAAAAAGCTACAATAAGCTTCTCATAAGCTACTCAAAGTAGCGTTTCAAAAAGCTAGCTTATAAGCTAGCTGATAAGCTAGCTTCCTGGTACATGTTTGGATGGATTAGCTTATAAGCTAGCTTATCAGCTGCTAGCTTATCAGCTAGCTTATGCTTGCCAAACCAAGCCTAAGTTAAAACGATTATTTATTTATTTGTTTTATTTCATTTCATAATATTTTAATTAATAAAAGAGATGATTGGCCACAATTTAAAAAACGCTTGGATTCGAACATGGGATAGAAAAGGTAACAAGTAATTTCCTTTACGACCTTAATGTATCCGCCACATCCTTGTGCTTATGACATCTCTTGTTAGTAACCATTTATCCTGTAAAATTTCAATAAATGTTTTTTAATTGTTTATTATTTTTTATTTTTTTAAACGGCAAATAACACATTACGACACGAAGTCGACGAGATATTCGGGATCCATATGGGCACCCGATTAATCATCGGCGACCATGGACCGACCCATGGTCAAGGTATCGTTATATGTTCATCCCATTAATCGAACCCGGATGGACAGAGGTGTCATCACCCAAAAAAAAAAAAAAGGTTACCGATCACTAAGCTAGTAATGATTTGAATATAAGTGTTTATTTAATTAATTAAAGTTTTAGTTTTTGAGTTTTATTTTCAATGTTTATTGACATCTCAAATATAATGTCATTTATCCCATAAATTATTATTATATTAAAAAATAACCCCATGCCTTACAAATTAATATGTAGTAACTTGTAACATACCATGACCCATTCTATTACAAAGCAAGTCAAACATTAAAGTGAAGTTACAGAGGTTAACATGTCGATGAGCCCAAACCTTGATGACACAACACATAGTAACGAGTTATTACAATCATGATCCCAACATAAACAATGAAACAAATGTAACATATCTGAAAGAAAGGACGGTTAGTTTTTTATTTGGAAATGCAATTTAAAGTTGTATATATGTATTTCAAAGTTATACAATATTAAAAAAATTGTTGTTTGGCTCACAAGACGAAATTTGAAATCTAGTGCATTTGAATTGAATCTGGCCACGTATCTGGTTGACAAGAATTGAAAAGAAATCTCATAAAAGAACTAGATATCCATGTGCTGGGTGAGTGGTGGTTGTAAAGGCGAACAACGGCAATGGCAACGACGATGTTGCCATGCTGGTGGTGGTGAAGATGTTGACAGCGGGCGTAGAGGGTCACGATTGGTGAAGGTGGAGTTGGTGTCCGTCAAAGTGGGAGCAAATGTTATTTTTGCCTTTTTAAATTATGAAATAAATTATATTTGCCACAAAATATAATCAAAATACAAATCATTTTATTAATTGTAAGATTAATGGTATCATTTAAAGATATAAACTTCTAAACCATAGTGGATGCAGAATTTTCGTTGAATGGGTATACCTTTTTAATTAGATAAAATGTCCGCAAAGCCACTTGATGTGTTATTAGCCCATTTCCTTCCTCCATAATTTTTGTTTAAAATTTTATTAGTTGATTTCATGAGGGTTTTCCTTTCATTTTTTAATTTATTTTGAGACACTATTTTTGTTATTTTGATTGAATTCAACGAAACTTTTTGATTTTTTCCGGTTAAATTTGAGAGTTTTTTATAGTTTTCTGATTGACTTTCAGGACTCAGTTTTTTTTGGGTTGATTTTGTAAAGTTTCATTATATGTCTAGGATTTTAGTACTAAATAGGATGTTTTGCAAATTAAAGTTAGCTAACTAGATTTTAACAAGTCTAGATTGATTAAAAATTTAACATCAACAAAACAACTAAAGTTGAGAAAATTAGAATAAGCCAATAAAATTTAACATCAAATTGAATCTAGGACGAAAAATATAAATCAAGAATCAAAACTTTGTGATACAAACGTAAAAGCTCAAAACAAACAAATAATATCGTGCAAATATATTTTGGGATGGTGATTAGTAGAACAAAACTGAAAGTTAAAGTTCATCGTTTAAGTAAGTTTTTTTAAAAATATTTTAGACATTGTTTGGTAAACACAAATTAGTTTTTTATTTTTTGTGTATATGTTCAAATGAAAAAAAATAGCTTATAACCTCTCTACTTCAACCATTGAAACCCTAACCATTGAAACCCTAACCTTCTTTCTAACCTCTCTACTTCAACCTTCTGCAATTTCACTTCACAGGTACGTCTGTTTATAGTATGAAATTTCCACTTCCTTTTGATTTATTTAACTTGTTATATTGAGATCCTACAAGTAGATAAATACACCAATAATGCTACCATAAATAACTTGCTAAATCTGTGCTTATATATATACATGTTTTGCATTTGCTTTTCATCACCTACTTGTTTTCTGTTTAATTTCACTTGTTAAATGCTTCTTGTTGTATAGTAAACAGTGTTTGTTAGCTAGATGATTATCTTGTAATTTTATGCATCTCAAATTGTTGTTTTGAATTTTGGATATATTGCAATGTAGGTTTAAGATGAGTCAGCAAAGAGGAGAGACAAGTAACACTGATCTTGAATTTGAGAGAGATAAATACAAATCTTATGAGGAACTAAGAGATGGTTGGGTCAATGTTAAGTTTTCGGAAAAGGTTTTTAGATGTCCTTATTGTCGTGATGCCGAGACTATAATTATGAGAACCTCCTTAGGCATGCATCTCGGACAGCAATAAGCAGTTCCGGATTAAAAGAGAAGGCCACGCATATGGGACTGGAGGAGTATCTAGAGAGAGACCTTCATGCTAACCTTTTGTCAGAGGAAAAGAGTAAAAAAAAGTGAAGAAATTCGCAGCTGGGCGGATTCTTATATGGATACCGTTATGGAGATCAGACAAGCGATGATTGCGAAATTTAATGCAGGTATTAACTAGTTGAGATTGCATGTTGAATCATTAAATTGGTTAGTTTTATGTTTGCGATAGCAAATTCATGATTTCGTTTTTGATTAGATGTTGATAGAATTGGAAAAGGATTAGAGAAATCTGTATTGATTTAGAAAAGAATGATATACAAAAGAGGTAAAACAACCCTATTTATATACAGGGAAAGCTTAACTAAGAAGCTAACTAATGGGCTAAGGCCCATGGGCCAATATGTACACTAACACCCCCCCTCAAACTTAATCTGGGGAGGAACGAGACAGGTTGAGTTTGTTAACAAGCTCCCGAAAGCGTCCGGGCAAATGAGCTTTGGTGAAGATATCGGCGGGCTGATCCAATGTTGAGATCGGATGAAGTTGAATGGTATTGCGCACAACGTGTTGACGGGTGAAATGACAGTCAATTTCAATGTGCTTGGTTCGTTCATGGAAGACATCATTGTGAGCGATCTGAATGGCACTATTGTTGTCGCACCATAGAGGGGTGGGAGACAGTTGTGGCGCTCCCATGTCAGAAAGTAACCAACGAAGCCAGATAAGCTCTTGAGTTGTGTCGGCGAGAGCGCGATATTCAGCCTCGGTGCTGGAACGAGCAGTGAGAGATTGTTTCTTGCTGCGCCAAGAAATAAGGGAATCACCGAGGAAGAAACAATACCCGGTGGTAGAGCGACGATCGGTCATGTCGCTATCCCAGTCAGCATCGGAAAACCCCCGCAGAAGTAGCGAGGACTTGGAGGAGAAGTGTAACCCATGAAACATGGTGCCTTTGAGATAGCGAAGGATCCGTAGGACTGCAGCATAATGATCTGAGCAGGGGGCAGCCATGAATTGACTCACGGTGTGAACGGCATACGCAATGTCTGGCCGAGTCACAGTGAGATATACAAGAGACCCTACGAGCTGACGGTACCGAGTGGCATCCTGTAGCGGGTTGCCCGCATTAGGTGCCAAGTGGAGGTTGTGTTCCAATGGTGTGGAGGCAACTTTGTTATCCGAAAGGCCAGCCTTTGAGAGAAGGTCAGAAACATACTTAGCTTGACAAAGATAAATCCCGGATGCATCAGATAGAACCTCGAGTCCAAGGAAGTAGTGAAGGTCGCCAAGATCCTTCATCTCAAAACTGGAGGAGAGAGACTGCTTGAGGGAAGCGATACCGTTAGAATCATCCCCAGTAATGATCATGTCATCAACGTATAGAAGAAGGAGAATGCTTCCAGAATCAGAAGTGCGGGTAAAAAGACCAGAGTCATAGTTGCTTGCGGAGAACCCCAATGAGAGCACGGTTTTGCTGAATTTCTCAAACCAAGCGCGAGGAGCCTGTTTGAGGCCATACAGGGCTTTGCGGAGGCGACAGACATGGCCGGTAGGCAGGGAGACACCCGGAGGGGGAGTCATATAGACTTCCTCAGAGAGATCGCCATTCAGGAAGGCATTTTTGACATCCATCTGGAAGAGAGGCCAATGCTTGGTGGCTGCGATAGCGAGAAGGCTGCGAACAGATGTGATGCGCGCAACAGGCGCAAAAGTCTCCTCATAGTCAATCCCATATTCTTGGTTGAAGCCCTTGGCGACAAGACGGGCTTTGTATCGATCAACAGAACCATCAGATCTGGTTTTGATCTTGAAGACCCATTTCGAACCAATGGGTCGCTTGCCAGATGGAAGCAGAACAGAATCCCATGTGTGGGCCTTGGCGAGAGCACGAAGTTCCTCCTGCATAGCTGCTTGCCATTGTGAACAAGAGGCAACTTCCTTATAGGAAGTTGGTTCATGATTGGATAATAAGGTGGCATAGCAGTGATAATCACGTAGATGAGCAGGAACTTGTCTTACCCGATCAGAGCGGCGAACAGGTTCTGACGTGGATGGTCCAGGATCTGGAGATTCAGCAGATACCTCAGGTGTAGGCGGTGGAGTTGGTGCAGGATCAGAGGGCTGACCCAGAAAGTCAGAAGCAGGAGGAGGAGTTGGAGGGATAGGTGGAGCAGACTCAGGAAATAGAGGGATGGGTGGAGACTCAGTGTCAGGCAGGGAATAATAGGGAACATGTTCCCAAAAGGTAACATTTCTGGATATACGTAAGCGTTTGGATACAGGATCCCAGCAGCGATACCCTTTGTGCTCAATGCCGTATCCGAGAAAGAGGCATAGGCGGGCACGAGGTTCAAGTTTGTTGTGTTCATGGGGTTGAAGTTGAACGAAACACGCACATCCCCAGACTTTGAGGAGATCATAAGCTGGGAGAACTCCATGTAAGACTTCATAGGGAGATTTGTTGTGGAGTATGGGAGTAGGATGTCGATTGATGGTATAGACGGCAGTAAAGGCTGCTTCTCCCCAGAAGCGGGCAGGACATTTTGCAGAGACAAGCAGGGTGCGGACCGTATCAAGAATATGTCTATGTTTGCGTTCAGCACGACCATTTTGTGGGGAAGTGCCAGGACATGAGTACTGGGAAATTGTTCCCTGAGATCTGAGGAAGGCAAGGAGAGAGGATTCTTTGTACTCCATGGCGTTATCGGCACGAAGAATCTTTATGGGTTTCAAGAATTGTGTTTGAATCATGCGAGCAAAAGTAATGTAGAGCTGAGGTAGCTCTGACCGATGCTTCATAAGGTATATCCAGGTGAAGCGAGTATGATCATCGATAAAAATAACAAAATACCGAGCACCACCCATAGATGGATGTGGTGCTGGTCCCCACACGTCAGAGTGAATTAAATCGAAAGGACAAAAGGATTTAGATTCATTAGTGTCAAAAGGAAGGGCATGATGTTTGCCAAGTTTACAGGGTAGACAGGAAATGTCGGAAGAAGTAACATGACCTAAGGATCCTGAACTAGCTAGCATTTTTATTCTACTGGAAGATAAATGACCCAGACGAGCATGCCATAGATCAAGGGAAGACGAAGGAGATACTGAAGCAACGACTCTTGGAGACGAAAGAGGAATCCGAATGTAGACGACTTCGAGAACCCGTCCAACTCTACGGCCTACACCAAGGGTCTGCTTGGTCTTCGGATCCTGTATAACACAACCAGAAAAATCAAAGAACATTAGTAAGCCCATTTCTTGGAGTTGCGTAAGGGATACAAGGCCTATTGCTATGTCTGAAACATGTAAGACTTCAGGTAACTGAATATTGTCTGTAGAGACATCTCCTTCGAATAGAACCGGCTTAGGAGAAAGGTCCGCCAATCCCACAGTAGGATGAGGGGAACGTCGCTTAGAAATAAAGCCAGTGGGATAAGGAGACATGTGGTTGAAGCACCCAGAGTCAAAAATCCACAGAGTACCTGAGGGACCTGAAGGAGTTGAGTGAGGAGGGTTCATCCCCATGGACCCGGTCATGAGTTGCGCCATAAGTTCTTGATTCCGGCGCATAAGATCTATCAGATCTGGTGATGAGGATGCAGATGCAGCGATAGGCATTCCAGTAGGCTCATGTGGAGCAACGAATCTGGCCGCCGGCTGATTGTGTGAGCTATAGGGCTCATGTGGAGCAGTGAATCTGGTAGAAGACTGCTGTTTCTTCGGGTTTTGAGGGCATTCAGAGAGGAGGTGACGAGGATGTTGAATGCCACAATATTTGCATCGTCTGTTTGGGCAATCAACCAGGAAGTGAGAAGGTGAGTGACAGAACGCGCACTCATTGGTTGACGGTTTTCCCTGAGGTTTGTTGTAAGAATTCTGGAAGCCTTTTCCCTTTGGCTTAGAGCTGGAAGGGGTATAGAACACTGATTCAGATGGAGCCGGGGCGGGAGTTCGGAGTTGAAGACGTGTTTCTTCACTCAGTAGTTCTGTGATGGCATCGTCAAGCGAGGGAAGAGGATGCCTATGTAGAAGGGAGGCTCGTACATTCTCGTACTTGTCTTGAAGACCCATGAGGATGGTGATCAAGTGCAGCTGATTGAAGTAGGCCTGATAGAGCTTCGCCGTGTTATCATGAACTTGAGGAGCACCCAGATTCAGGTGATCGCGGATAGCTTGCATCTCAGAGATGTATGAACTGACAGGTTGATCTGGGAGCTGACGTTTGCTTTGGAAAGTGGTCCACAGTTGATACTGGTGAGCTAATCCAGTGGAGGAGTATCTCCTTGTCAGAAAGTCCCAAAGGTCCTTTGCGGTCGTGTAGCCAAGGAATTGTTGATTGATCTCTGCTGTGGTTGAGGCATTGATGAAGCCAAGGATTTTGGCGTTGTTAATGTCCCACTCATTAACACGCTTGGCATAGTCGACTGCGGATTCGTTTGCTGTTCGTGTTGGGGCTATAGTCGTCCCAGTGACATAGGTGTAAAGCCCATGAGACTTCAGAAGAATGGTCATATGATGGTTCCAGAGGATATAATTGTTCCCATTAAGAACAACTGAGATGGGATTTGAGTGACTAGGGTTTGTCGTCATTGATGGAAGAGAACAAGGCAAACAGAGCTCTGTTTGGGAGAAGAAGTTTTCCGATTTGGAAAACGTAAAAAGAGAGAGGCAGAGTTTCAACTTAGAAAGCGGGTTCCGACTCGGAAATCAAAAAGATTTTCCAACTCGAAAGCCGATTCAAGAGAGAAAAAAAAAAAAGAATACTCAGAAAAACCGATTCGGATTTTCCGATTCGGAAAACGAATTCGGAAATCCAATTCGGAAAAGAGGTTCAAGAGAACGAATTCGGATTTTCCGATTCGAAAGAATTCGGAAATTCGATTCGGAAAAGAGGTTCGGAAAACGACGAACTCCGATTCAGAAAAAGGAATCGGAAAAGAGGTTCAAGAGAACGAGTTTGGATTTTCCGATTCGAAAGAATTCGGAAGTCTGATTCGGAAAAGAGGATCGGAAAAGGCGAACTCCGATTCGGAAAAGGAATCGGAAAAGACGAACTCCGATTCGGAAAAGGAATCGGAAAAGACGAACTCCGAATCGGAAAGGAAGGAAAACCGATTCGGAAAAGGGGATCCCAACTCGGGATTTGTGGAGCCTAATGCTCTGATACCATGATAGAATTGGAAAAGGATTAGAGAAATCTGTATTGATTTAGAAAAGAATGATATACAAAAGAGGTAAAACAACCCTATTTATATACAGGGAAAGCTTAACTAAGAAGCTAACTAATGGGCTAAGGCCCATGGGCCAATATGTACACTAACAGATGTCAATATGATGCAAGAGAAGGCGGATGCGCAATTTAAAAAGATTACCCTTGAACATGAACAGAGCTTACGACTGCTGGAAGATCGTGAAAGGGAACTGAGAGATCATGAAAGGAAATTGAGAGCACTTGAAGATATGAATGAACGTGTGAAAAAGGAGCTTGAAAATGATCGAATATTGGTGCCTAGATTTTCTGATATTCTATTATATGAACATTTGATGTAGTTATTTGATGATATTTTGAAAATTTGTCACACGCTATTCAAGTGGTGAAATGAAAGGTTCTCTCTCTTTTTACAGAACGAACTGTTTATCTTGGAGCAGAGGAAGGCGCGTGAAAGAGTGTTGAAATCGGTTGATGATCAGGAGGTTCGTATCAAACTTTTTTTCTGATATAATGTTTGTTAGGAGAAGCTTGTCCTGCTTTCGTGTTCTGGTTTTCTTTATATTTAAGTTATGAATACATAATTACAGAGAGAGAAACGTAAAAAAGTGGTTGGGCGGTTTACCTAAAGTAAAGTATCTACAACATTCTAGATGATTTATTGATTAGTGAATTTGATTGAAATCATACCGACTCGACTATTTATATTAGTTAAATTGATTAAAGGTATACAAAAATGATTAATTGATATTACTGTATGAAGTAGATATGCGAATGATCATACGTTTTCGAGTATATAATCGAAGAAAAAGTAGAAAGGACACCGATCAGTTTATCTATTTTGTCTCTTAGTTTAGATCGTGCCCTTTATTTCTATCTGCACATAATTTGTGAATATTTATCTCCATTTTGAGATACGATCATATAATGTATATGATCGCCATTTCCATTTGTTTATCATAATGCGCTTTTTATCCCATCCGAATTGCAACATCTGACATTCAAGCATTAAGTTGTTGGAAATGCCTAAAACCTTTTCTGCATACAAGTTAATGATTTGTATGTAAATTTAACTGAAACTTTCTTTTAGAACATGAATGTTCCAACCTAGCCATGATATCATCATTTTTTTGGTTGGAATGTGGTAAATAAGTAGCTTTTAGTCGGTAAGAGGCGATGAATAGATTCTAGTAAATAACCATGATGTCCATCTTTTTTTGGTTGGAATGTGGTTCTCCAGGAGGTCCTGAATGAAGAAGATGAAAAGATTGCAGAGCTTAAGGAAGTCCATGATGAGGGTATTTATGATGCTGTTGTGACTGCTCTGAAAGAGCTGAATGAGTACAATCCGAGCGGCAGATATCCATTGCTGGAGCTTTGGAACCACAAAGAGAAAAGGAAAGCGACCTTAAAAGAGGGGGTCGAATACATTCTGAAGCTATGGAAGGGCCCTTGAACCACCATGCACAAGGGATTATATAGTTAAGATATGGAGACATTATGTAGGTTATCAAGTTATTATATAGTGTCATCTTTCAACATGTTATCCTATATACTCTTTAGCAAAACTGATTAAGACGTTAGTAGTGTATTTTTGTGTTTTGAACTAAAAAAGTGTTTACCGCTAACTGCTAAGTATTAAGGATATACAGTCCAATAGCAATCAACAACAGTCCAATGGGTCAATAAATCAGCAGCCCAAGGATCTTATACAACACGTTTACATTTAGTTTACTTACTCTTGTATAGTCTGATGTATAGTCAAGCAAATCCTTTAATAGCTCCTGTAAAATAGCTCTTATCAGTTAAGGATAGCTACTATAGAATAATCCTTATCAGTTAGAATAGCTCCTGCAGAATAACTATTGTTAGTTATGTAATTCTCCTATATAAGGCATGTAAATCTCTGAATACAATTAACCCTTTTCTTGATCTCAATTATTTGTTTCTCTATATGGTATCAGAGCTTTAATAGCTCCTCTGAGTTTTTTTCGATCCTTCCCTACCTCAAAGCAACATGACTATCATTGATATCAACACACATACCCACTTTCCCATCAAACTTACAGCAAACAATTTCCCAGTCTGGAGAAAACAAGTTGTCGCAACCCTAACTGGCTTAGGCCTTGACGGCTATGTTACAGGCTCAATTGAAGCCCCATCAGAATTTCTCTCTACCGATCCAACCAAATCAAATCCAGCATATCGTCCCTGGTTCCGCCAAGATCAAATCATCCTTGGTGCTCTGCGTGGAAGTTGCTCCGATATTATTCAGCCGGTTGTCTCCTCTGCCGATACCTCAATGCAAGCCTTCAAACGCCTCACTGAAAGTTATGCGAGTGTCTCCAGGTCACGCATAATCTCACTAAAATCACGGCTTGCTAACAACCCCAAAGGTACACGTTCCATCACTGAATTTCTCCATGACATGAAGAACATTGCTGATGATCTTGCCTTAGCTCAAAGTCCTGTTGATGAAGAAGATCTCGTAGTTCATATACTCGGGCAACTAGGAGAAGAGTATTCCCACATCTCTTCTGCACTAAAAATTCGAGACACTCCAATCACATTCCCAGACCTCCTTGACAAGTTACTTGATCATGAACGTACCTTGAAAGAGACTCAATCAGCCTCAGTCATTGCCACTGTCAACAACACCCAAAAATACACAAATCGGTATTCCCAAAAGTCCAACTATGACAACCGAAATTCTCAAAGGTTCAATCACAACAACAGTTCGGGTACCAGATCTGTTAGGCCTTCTGGGCAGTACAATGGAGGTAACACTTTTCAAAAAGGTAATCGCATCTTCAACTACTGTCAATATTGCAACATTCCTGGACATGCAACTAAAGACTGCAGGAAACTTGCACGATTTCTCAAAGAAAACAACATCACTATCTCTATGCCTACTTCAGCAAATCCAATGGTGAATACTGTTAGGGATTATGTGCAGAGTTGACAAACCAAGTAATTATACATCCAATATTACAAGACACTTGAGGGTCACACCTGTGAGGACCTATAAGTCGAACAAATTAAATGAAACCCATAAATGGAGAATTAGGATTTATAATATTGTATTATAAATCAATTGGGTAATTTCAGTAAGAATTACCAAAGTTGGAGGGTTATTAATTAATTAGGAGATTGTATATTTATTTGATAAAATAAATATATAATAATTAATTAATAAAGTAATATATATATATTAGATAAATATATATATTTATAATTATCATAGGCAAATTCTTTTCCAGTTAATAAAAAGAAAGAATTTGAGATAATTATAATATGGAAACTGAATACCTTTCAAACTGTGTTTTCTTCCCATATAAATAAGGCTTATGGGTTAAGGAAAAAAATTAAGCTTTTCAGAAAACACAAATCAGTTTCCAATTCTCTCTCTCTCCCTCTCTCTCCCAGCCGGCGCCACCTTCTATTCCACTCGGAATATCAGTTCGATTTTTCAAGTGTTCGGGTTTCATACGGTTCAACTAGAAGAACGTTCGTTGGTCAATCACAGGTGGATTAAATCTCGAGCAATCCAGGTAAACTGATCCGAACCCAAACCATTAGGATTAAACTTGAAACGATTAAAGATCAATTGGCTTTTAAGGGTTTTAGCTTTTATCGCTTCCGCATGATAAGATCGAAACAGTGTGTTTCTGATCACGTAGGTTTTATCAGTTTGATTTTAAACATATGAGATTTATCAAACCAGTAAGGTTCGTTAGATCTAAGTTAATCCTCGAGTCAATTTGATCCGAGGATACCCACGAAAACCCAACAGTGGTATCAGAGCCATTGTTATAAATCGTTTAGTTTTTATCTGTTTATCAATTTATGTAAGATCTGTTAAAATATTTATTGTTACGTCTTAAGCATTATATTTATCGTTTTAATTTTATCACTTCAATCGCAAACACCCATCAAGAACACCTAACCGACGACCGGCGGTGGAACGGCGGCAGATCGCCGACCGGACCGCCAGGCCGATCGCCGGCGATAAGATCGCACCACACGAGCCAAACGACCGGCCTCACCACAGTCGGTGGTGGGGGCGTCGACTTGTTTCCGGATCGCCGGCCGCACCACAACGGTGGTTGCGGCGGCGGCTGTTGCCGTGGCGACCAATAGCCGTACTACCATGTGAGGTGGCGGCATCGGTTTCGGTGGTCAAAACCACACCACAGTCGTGGTGGTGGCCGATTCGGATGGTGGCCGAAGATCGGTGGCGACAGCCGATAGCTGTCGTCGTCGTTTAAAGCGGCAAGCGGCGGCGGCGGTGGCAATTGCTACTGTTGTCGTCGCGAAACTCCACCGTAGAACCGCATCGGTAGCGATGGTGGTGCCGTTCATCATCATCGCCGGTTGCAACGACCGCAACCACCAGAAAACCGCAAAAGCGGTGGTGGATGGCGGTGTTCACGGCAACGCAAAGCAGCGATAGGCACCGCCGCACCTAGCAACGGCGTTTTCACCAAGCCAAACCACCAGCGCGGTGGTAGCGGCGACTGGTGGTGGCCGTACGAATAAACCACCAGTTCCGGTGGTGACCAAAACCGCATACGGCAATGGCCGAATTGCGGATTAAACCGCAACCGCACCATCAGCGTGGTGGTAGCGGCATTTTGCGGTGGTCAATGGTGATCTCGCGGTTGCTATACCGCATCCACGCGGTGGCCGGACACATATCACATCCGGTGAACGAACCCACATCCGGCTGTGGTCGAATTGCGATTGAATCATGGGCGTCACCACCAGTTCGGTGGTGGTCGCCAAGTGATGGTGATGGCGGGCTTCTGCTCCGATCAAATAAGTGATGACGGCGGCATTTGGTGTTATTATTTCCAAACCGCCGTAAGACGATGGCGGCTATGGATGCTATCGGCCAGTGGTGATGATCGGAGGGGATGACGGTAGCCAAACGCAAACGTTACTACCCTAGGGTTTTTCCGTTTTGGGCCAAGTTCCGTTATCAGGCCCCAAAGCCCAGTTCTTTGGACCAAGTTATGGCCCAAAAGAACTTGTTTTGGTTTTAAAGATTTCTTATCCGAAATTATTTTCTATTTAATTTTTATCTAATAAAATTCAAACCAGTTGGATTGTTTTTCCGGTTTGATGAATCTTTTATAAAAATTAAATTTTTACCTGTTTTTCGAATAAGCCTAACATTGTGTTCTTACTCAAAAGGCCAGTATTTTAAATAATTGGATCGATAAAACCAGTTTGATATAATTTTGGATAAAAAAAGGAATTATTTTAGCTAATCAGTTTTATTTATAAAGTGCATATTTAGATAAAACTAATTTTATTTTCGATTTATAAAACTGTTGTTTTTATAAATCAGTTTAAAACCAAGTTTTGCGATAATTGAGACAAGATAATTTTAACGGATCCAGGTTAATTACCCGCTTTTATATTGCTTGTCTATACTTTATATAATTGTGTGATTGCTTGAGTTCTATATATGCATCTCAGTTTGAGTTTACATATATATATATATATATTATAGTATTTGCCAACTTAGACCCTTGACATATATGCGGGGAGGCCTGCGTGCCATTTACAACCCCTTATGTAATAATGACCTTAGGATAGATATTTTATTCTTTCGGATGACGAGGTCAGTGGGAGCTACTAAAATTCTTCAACTTACCAAACATGGCGACGCCAGTGGGAGCTACGCTAGTTTTGAAGCTTTTAGTGAAATAGGTCATTATTGGTCCCTAGGAAACGAACGTTGGCAAAAACTATAATTGGCTGTTATGTGATTAATTATTGTTTGATTGCATGGTTAGTTGATTATTTGTGATATTTGCATGTTAGTAGTTTTAAATAGAAAGGTTATTTTTAAAACTAGGTTATATCACAAAAGTGTATAGGTTTTTAAATTACCAGTTTTTCAAACTTTTCAAAACGGTAGTTTTATTTTAAACCTATAAATGATTGTTTTACCTAAAAGGCAAGTTGACAAAAACAGTTAGTTTTAGTCAACTAGGTGTGCTATTAAAAACAGTTAGTTTTAATTAGCAAGTGATTTTAGAACAGTTAGTTTTAAAATTGCATGTATGTTTGAAACAGTAAATTTTAAACGTAAGTGGCCTTTACAACAATCAATTTTTCAAAAAAAAAATCCTGGAAAATAAAGTTTTTCAAAACCCCGAAAATCATAGATCAGTAGTGCAACCCATCTAGGGGCACCTACGGCGTAAAGTACATAGGCGTTGTAAGTGATCACACATTCAACGTCTGTGTTCAAACTGAAGCTGGAGGGGTTACATAACTCTGCGAATTATCTCCGGGTGGTACCGGACAGAGTATAGTGATCAGGTCCCCAAAATGGTGAGATCTATTTTGGTACTATTAAGTTCACCGGGTGGTACCGGGCCAAAAAGCACTAAGAGGGACTAAAATATGCACAGGTAGTTGCCATGGTCCCGAAAAGATCTAGGAGTCATGTCAGCTAGACATGATTGGTAAAAGTCCTTACCTACCGAAATAAATACGGGTCTGGTGAAGCAAGAACATTACGCACATTAGGACGTATGAAATAAGGATCCTAGTCCAATAATTTGATCATTTAAGGGTTTATTGATAATTATTGGAATTTAATCTATTTACAGTTGCTAAAGACCAAAAGTTTTATTTTGTGTAGATGGCATGCACTGTTACCAGCACTAACAATCTTTCCCTCCGATCTATCCTAGAGAAGGATAAACTGACCGGCTCTAACTTTCTCGACTGGGAGCGTAATCTGATGATTGTGCTCAGACATGAGAGAAAATGGTATGTTCTTGAAGAGCCTCTTGGGGAGGCACCTCCAGCAAATGCTCCGGCTGCTGCTAGGAATGCCCACAAGAAGCACTCCGATGATCTACTGGATGTTGCCTGTCTCATGCTTGCAACAATGAGCCCAGATTTGCAAGCAGGGCTCATAAATACAAATGCTTATGACATGATCCGCCAGTTGAGGGACATGTTCCAGACCCAGGCTCGTATAGAACGCTACGATGCCACCAAAGCATTTAATGAGTGCAAGATGGTAAAAGGGACATCAGTAAGTGACCATGTCATGAAAATGAAACGGCACTTAGATCATCTGGAGAGGCTAGGTCATCCTGTTCCGTTGCAGCTAGCAACAAACACCATACTCAATTCACTGTCAGAAGACTACAGGCCCTTTGTAGTCAATTACAATATGAATAACATGGAGAAAACAATAGCAGAATTGCACTCCATGCTTAAGACAGCTGAACTGAATATGGGGAACAAGAACAAGACCAAGGATGTCTTGATGGTGAAAGACGGAGGGGTGAAAAAGAAGAATGGGCATGCTAGCACCAGTAAGGGAAAAGGACCAGTCCAGGCCATCCAGAGTGCACCCAAGAAAGGCAAAGGCAAGGGCAAGGGCAAGAAGGTTAAGCCAAATAAAGCTAGGACCGAGAACCGCTGCTTCATATGCAATGAGATCGGTCGCTGGAGGCAAAACTGCCCTAAGCGTCATGAAGCAGGTATATAAACCTCAGAAATTTATGATTGCTTTATTTTGTCACTTCTTACTTGTTAGCTTACAAGTATACTGACACCTAGAGCAAATGACTATTGCAGGAAGTCAAAAGTGAAATGCCCAGAAGTTGCTGAGGATCTGAAGTACAAGTTTTTTTCCGATATAAGTCAAGACATTTTGAATTTATAATTTTAAAACAGTTATTTTGGATTTATGTTTTAAACAGCCTTTGGGATGATTACATTTTAGATTTATAATTTTATGGTTTTATTTTCAAAATTATTGTCTTGACATATCTGATTGTACTTAGTATTCTTAAATACATATGATCCTAGTTGTTGCCTGTTATAGTTACTTCAATAAAATCTATTAATTTGAAGTAATTTATATAAAAACTAACAAAACACAAGAAATTCTATAAGAATGTGTTTTGAGAATAAAACATTTATAAATAATTGTTTTGTGATCAATGTTCTAAAAGGAGAATTTATGATATTAACTCGGATAGCGTTAATAACAGTATTTATAAAACTAGAAAGATTCCAAGTTCTGGAATTAGGATTTGACCAAATCCAGTTAAGTTTTATAAAAGAAATTCTCAGAATTAACTAATCAAGTTTGATCAAGTTTATTATTCAAATGTTCTAAAAGGAGAATTTAGGGTATTAACCCAGATGGCGTTAATAACAGTATTTATGAAACTAGAAAGATTCCAAGATCTGGAATTAGGATTTGACCAAATCCAGTTAAGTTTCATAAAAGGAAATTCTCAAAGTTCATTACTTAAAATAAGAATTGACTAATCAAAGTTTTGACTAAGTCAATAGTAAATTTTGAGTAATAGTTAGTTTTTATATAAGTAAGTGGGAGCCCAATTTATTCTCTATCTAGTCTAAGATAAAAGAATAAAAGATACAATTATTGATGTATCTCGGAATTCATAAATCCAGGTAGGATAAGAATTCATAAGATACAATTTACCCTTTTAGTCAAAAGGATAAAAGTTTCAAGACCCTTGAAACAAAGGTCATGACTGACTTTAAAATCAATAATTAAAGTGTTGGATTATAATATAGGATTCCAGTAGATTTGCCAGCATTGCAAATGATATCTGATTTCAGGTAGAAATCATTCATCTACACAGCAGCTAAGGAAAGTTGCAGTCTCACATATTCAGGAACTGGAAGTTAGTCCAGGTCTCCTAGTTCATGGAATATGATAAAAGTCTAGTTATTGTTTTAAAAGGTGTTTGCAAAAACAATAAATAGCAGATACAAGTAGATCGACTTGTATTATTTGGTTATCACTTTGATTAAAATGGTAAACTTTAATCAAAGGGTTTAAACTAAAGATAGGTGATACTTTATTTTAGACCAGTATCTAACAAACGTTAAATAGATGTTATGAAAGTTATTAAAGAAAAGATATTTGTTTTTGTTATCATTACAGCGTGTAATGTGGACTATACAAAATTGATTTCTTTATTACTTTCACATTTTGCATGTTTTAATATATCCAGGAATGAAATCAGTCTCCGATTTTTCATTCAAAATCTGTCCGTGACAACTTATCATTGTAGGAGCATGATAAGGTGTTAAAGTCATTGTGAACTTTTAGGTAGTTATGATCAGTTGCTGAATAACAGCTACAAGTGTTGTAGACTAAAAGTTGCACAGATATTTGATAGAGTAGCAAATATCGGACGTGATCCGCGGGTGAGATTACTTCTTGGAGTGAAGTCATAAGTGAATCTCACAGTGGTTGTCCCTATCACCTGAGGTATCTGATTTGATATCATGAGGACTACTGAATTCTTAGTGCACTCAACCGCTACGCCGTAACAGGGTGGCTATAAAGGGTGTAACTAGATTCAGCGGAAGCCGTGGTGTTAAAGGCAGATATGCGAGATGGGATTTGCACCTCTTCTCAGAAGAGAGATATTTCTGGGCCCATCTTGACTGACTAAGTATACTGATGAAGTGCATGGCCATGCCCAAACGAACTGATTAGTTCTTTGTCGTTTACCTATCAGTAAAAGTCAGATAATCAAGAAAACAGAATCTTGAGTATTTAGAGTTGACACTTTCCAAGCTCATACTCACAGATGAAATATCGCGATGCAAAGGGAAAAACCAAGATATACCCAATCAATGAACAGTAGTTTCATAGATACTATTTCCTTATGGAACATTTATATCACCAGTCTGGGTATAAGAGTTCTTGTAACCTGGTCAGCCTAAGTGCCTGTCTAGGGGCCTCCTTAGGACCGTGTAATCAAAGCGGTATTGCCAACTTGCACAAGTGGGAGTCTGTTAGGGATTATGTGCAGAGTTGACAAACCAAGTAATTATACATCCAATGTTACAAGACACTTGAGGGTCACACCTGTGAGGACCTATAAGTCGAACAAATTAAATGAAACCCAGAAATGGAGAATTAGGATTTATAATATTGTATTATAAATCAATTGGGTAATTTCAGTAAGAATTACCAAAGTTGGAGGGTTATTAATTAATTAGGAGATTGTATATTTATTTGATAAAATAAATATATAATAATTAATTAATTAAGTAATATATATATTAGATAAATATATATATTTATAATTAGGACTATCTTCACCAAAATGTATCCAACTATACCCGTATTCCTATTGTGTGTATCCAACTTCAAAATGGGTTATTGTGTGTACTAAACTTTCAATTTGGTTTATTGTGTGTACCGGTTTACCTGCTGAAAGGGTAGCTGGTCATCTTCTTCTCCGGCGACTCCCTTCTCCGACCACCACCACTACCACAGCTCCACCACCACAGCCACTACCACCACCAAACCCACCACCAGCATCTTCTTCTCCGGCGACTCCCTTCTCCGGCCACCACCACCACCACAGCCACCATCTCCACCACCACAGCCACCACCACCATCACCAAACCCACCACCACCATCACCCAACACCGCCACCAACACCGCCACCACCATCACCATCTCCACCACCACAGCCACCACCACCATCACCAAACCCACCACCATCACCAAACCTACCACCACCACCACCAAACCCACCACCATCTCCCCCACCAAACCCACCACTACCATCACCAAACCCACCACCAACATCGCCACCACCATCACCATCTCTACCACCACCACCCCAAATTTGATTTGAAAAAAACCCCAAATTTACCAAGAACCCTAATTTCAATAATATGAACCCTAATTGATCGAATGCAAAATCAAATCAGATCAGAATCAGATTAGAAACAGGGGTGGTGGTTGACGGTGGTAGTTGCAGCGGTGGGTTTGGCGGTGGTCGTCGTCGGAATCTTCGTCTGGATCGTCGGGTTGGTGGTGGGTTTGGTGATGGTAGTGGTGGTGGACATGGTGGCGGTGTTGGTGGTGGGTTTGGTGATGGTGGTGGTTGTGGCCGGAGAAGGGAGTCGCCGGATAAGGGTGTCGCCGGAGAAATTACCTGATACACATCAGCATCAGCAGGTTATCAGGTAAACCGGTACACACAATAAACCAAATTGAAAGTTTATTACACACAATAACCCATTTTGAAGTTGGATACATACAATAGGAATACGGGTATAGTTGGATACATTTTGCTGAAGATAGTCCTTATAATTATCATAGGCAAATTCTTTTCCAGTTAATAAAAGGAAAGAATTTGAGATAATTATAATATGGAAACTGAATACCTTTCAAACTGTGTTTTCTTCCCATATAAATAAGGCTTATGGGTTAAGGAAAAAAATTAAGCTTTTCAGAAAACACAAATCAGTTTCCAGTTCTCTCTCTCTCCCTCTCTCTCCCAGCCGGCGCCACCTTCTATTCCACTCGGAATATCAGTTCGATTTTTCAAGTGTTCGGGTTTCATACGGTTCAACTAGAAGAACGTTCGTTGGTCAATCACAGGTGGATTAAATCTCGAGCAATCCAGGTAAACTGATCCGAACCCAAACCATTAGGATTAAACTTGAAATGATTAAAGATCAATTGGCTTTTAAGGGTTTTAGCTTTTATCGCTTCCGCATGATAAGGTCGAAACAGTGTGTTTCTGATCACGTAGGTTTTATCAGTTTGATTTTAAACCTATGAGATTTATCAAACCAGTAAGGTTCGTTAGATCTAAGTTAATCCTCGAGTCAGTTTGATCCGAGGATACCCACGAAAACCCAACAAATACTACCTCAGCAGGTCCGATTTTTTCCAACCCACCATGGATGTTCGACACTGGTGCTTCTCACCATGTTGCATCTACCCCTACGTCACTTCACACTCTATCAGAATATGAAGGGCCCGATGAAATTGCGTTAGGAAATGGTACAAATCTTCCTATCTCTCATACTGGTCACTCTACTCTTCCTACTACCTCTCGTCCTCTAAACTTACATAATATCTTATTTGTTCCTCAATTACGAAACATTCTCATCTCTGTGGCAAAATTATGCAAATCTAACCAAGTTTCTGTCGAATTCTTTCCATATTTTTTTTCTGGTCAAGGATCTACGCACGGGCACAATTCTCATGCGGGGAGTGAACATCAATGATATCTACTATGCAGCCATTTGTTCTCTCAGACAACTTCCAAGAATAAATTTCACAGCCACTTCCCAACAGTTCATCAGTTCCTGGCACCACAAGCTTGGTCATCCGTCTCTCAAAGTTTTCAAGTTTCTTCTAGGTCGTTTAGGGTCATCTTGTAATAAACTTTCAACAATTTCATTTCATTGTACTTCATGCTCTATTAATAAAAGTCACAAATTGCCTTTTGGACCCAACTCCTTTACAGCATCTAGACCATTACAGCTTGTCTACTCGAATGTGTGGGGACCTGTCCAACTTTCTAATGATAATTATGCTTATTATGTGACATTTGTTGATTTTTATTCACGTTACATCTGGTTGTACCCAATGAAACGCAAGTCTGATGTTTCCACTCTGTTTCCTCAGTTCCGAACTCTAGCTGAAAAATACTACAATACCCCTCTCGTCTCTCTATTCACAGACAACGGCGGTGAATTCATCAAATTAGCCTCCTAACATGGCATATCTCACTTTACCACACCACCACATACTCCTGAGCAAAACGGTATAGCCGAAAGACGCCACTGCCATATCGTGGAAACAGGACTATCTCTTCTTCATCATGCTAATTTACCTCTCACTTTTTGGAGCCATGCTTTTCAAACCGCTGTCCATCTTATCAATCGACTTCCCACCCCCATATTACAATATCAATCTCCATATGAAAAACTGCACAACGCATCACCTTCTTATCACAAACTAAAACCTTTTGGCTGCCTCTGTTACCCATGCTTACGACCCTATTCCTCTTCCAAACTTCATTCTAGATCTGCCAAATGTATTTTTCTTGGTTACTCCCCATCCAAATCAGCATATAAATGCTATGACCCCACCACTCAAAAGCTATACCACTCACGCCATGTTGAATTCATTGAGCATATTTACCCTTATCATACCGAATCCCCTATATCTCTACCTACAGCAGATTCCTTGTGTCCTGTTTTACCCAACACTGATACAACGTCTAGCACATCATCTTCTACTGATTTCTCTATACCAACCTGTACTCATCTTCTCTCAGTTGAAGCTCCACAACCGAATCCACCAGTGACCACTCTTGTCACATTGCCACAGCCCTCGTCTCCCCCTCCTCCACACTCACCGAGCCACTCAACTCAGTCATCATCTCCACCCTCACCTAATCACTCACCTCAGCCATCATCTCCACCCTCACCTAACCATTCATCTCAGCCATCATCTCCATCCGTAGAACCCACCTCTTCCTACCCACATCGAAACAGAAAACGTAATCCCAAATACTTCAATGCGCACTTCATTAATAATACCACTCTTCATCCCATACTAGCTACTCTTGAACCTACCACACACATTCAAGCCCTCAAAGATCCAAAGTGGAGAAGTGCCATGGACTCTGAATTCAATGCCCTCCTTCAAAACCAAACGTGGGATCTTGTTCCTTCATCTACTCATATACCAATTCCCTGCAAATGGGTTTTTCGCATCAAAAGAAACCCTGATGGTTCCATATCTAAATACAAGGCCCGTCTTATTGCCAAAGGTTTCTTACAACAATATGGCAAAGATTACTTTGATACTTTTAGTCCGGTTACCAAGCCTGTTACCATTCGCACCATCCTTTCTATAGCTCTCTCCAACAATTGGCCTTTACGTCAGTTAGATGTCAACAATGCCTTCCTTCATGGCACACTCAGTGAAGAAGTCTACATGACTTAGCCACCCGGCTATGCTCATCCTCAATATCCTAATCACATCTGTAAACTCAAAAAATCTATTTATGGTTTAAAACAAGCTCCACGAGCTTGGTATACTGAGCTTTCCTCATTTCTACTTCAATTTGGCTTCAAGAAATCACTTGCTGATGCCTCATTGTTCAATAACAAAAATCAAAATGTCATTTCTTACTTCATGGTTTATGTTGATGATATTGTCCTCACAGGCAATAATCTCCAGTTCCTTGATCATTTCATTCGAGCCTTAGGGAACAAATTCTCGGTCAAAGATCTCGGTATGCTCCACCATTTTCTAGGAGTTGAAGTAATTCCTACTCCTACAGGTCTGTTTCTTTCACAACATCGTCATATTCAAGATGTTTTAACTCAATTTGGCATGGAAGGTGCCAAAGACGTTACCACTCCTCTTAGTGCCACCGAACCTCTATCCATTACTGACCAATCACCTACGGTTGATGCTACCCCATACCATAAACTTGTAGGCACTCTCCAATACTTATCTTTTACTCGACCAGACATCTTTTTTGCCATAAACAAACTATCTCAGTTTATGCATAATCCTCGCCAAACTCATTGGCAAGCTCTCAAACGTGTCCTCCGTTACCTTAAAGGCACCATTCATCATGGTCTTGTACTCAATCGCAATTCATCTCTAACGCTATCGGTCTTTTCAGATTCTGATTGGGGAGGTGTTCACAGCGCAGGTAGATCAACTACAGCCTATTTACTTTACCTTGGTACCAACATAGTCTCATGGAAATCCACACGTCAAAAATCTATCTCTCGCTCGTCTACGGAAGCTGAATACAAGGCATTAGCAAATGCATCTGCTGAACTTCTCTGGCTCAAGAACCTACTACATGAACTTGGAGTTTCATCACCTACTACTCCTACTCTGTTTTGTGACAACGCTGGGGCTACATATCTATGCGCAAATCCTATCTATCATTCGAGAATGAAGCATGTGGCATTGGATTATCACTTTGTCAGGGAGCAAATTACATCCGGTCAGCTCAAAGTACTTCATGTGAACTCTCAAGATCAGCTGGCTGCTATGTTAACCAAACCTCTCACTCGAGCACCATTTCTGCGTAATCGCTCCAAGATTGGAGTCTCCGATGGATCCTCCATCTTGCGGGGGCATATTAAGGATATATAGTCCAATAGCAATCAACAACAGTCCAATGAGTCAATAAATCAGCAGCCCAAGGATCTTATACAACACGTTTACATTTAGTTTACTTACTCTTGTATAGTCTGATGTATAGTCAAGCAAATCCTTTAATAGCTCCTGTAAAATAGCTCTTATCAGTTAAGGATAGCTACTATAGAATAATCCTTATCAGTTAGAATAGCTCCTGCAGAATAGCTATTGTTAGTTATGTAATTCTCCTATATAAGGCATGTAAATCTCTTAATACAATTAACCATTTTCTTGATCTCAATTATTTGTTTCTCTATACTAAGCTCGTATATAGAGAATCAAATTTTCATAAGCATAAGAAGCTATGATAATTTATTTAAGGTTGTGTTTGGCAAAAATAAGCTAGCTTATCAGCTAGTTTGCCAAACATAGCCTAAGTTTTACATTTTATAATAAAAATTTTACACTTCTTGACCCAATTGTGGTTTCCTATGCAATTATAACTTCTAAAGATATTATCTAGTTTTAGATATTGGCATGCAAACTTATTAACTTATTAATTGTAACACTTATATAACGTTTTTGTATTTGCCATTTGGTCATATAAACTAGCATTTTATAAAACACTATTATTATGCTTTTGTATTACATGATATCCACATCATTCTTAACATAAAATCCGATACATTCTTTCATCGTGGAACAACATATATAACACAAAACTGAGACAAAATTATCCGAAACCTTCCTTCCTACCTGTTAAAATGTTTTACCATTGGAAATTATCTTACACCTTTGACCTTTTACAATCACATTTAAGATTCGGTATGATTATAGTGTGGGTAAGGATCATTACACTCCCCTCTAGCCTATGAAATGACATAATTTCAAAATTCTAGATAACTTTTGTCATAAATGAATTAACTGTATTGGTCAGAATCAAGAATTTTCAAACTTTTATGTAGCTTTTGACTTTTATTATACCTATAGAGGGGTATCACTAACAATACCCTTACAGTGTCAGCTCAAAATAAATTTGAGAAAACGCAAATGGAGCTCTCTTCTACGGCTATGAGCTATAACATCATTAAATATTATAAATTACATTTGCAGTCCTTTTAATTTGTTGAAAGTACTACTCTTGTCCTTGTAATTTTGAATTAGGTTTTTGGTATGAAACTCATCTCGCTTTTCATTTTTCATATTTGGATTTAGATAAACTTCAACATTTTTTATTTTTAATTGGACCTATACATAGAATAATTTCAAAGGAAATCTAGAAAAATGAATTTTGAAGAATATCCTCATAGTCTTCTTCTAGATCGTATGCAATTTTTTATAACATGCATATATACATGTACAATTATACATAAAAACCAAAAAACAAGTTAATTAGTTGTACACACAAATGTATACCGTTCAAATGAATTTCATAATAAATAGTACAATATTTATAATAAATAATACATGATGAATGATGAATAATACATAGATTTTGTAAAAAAAGTTGATTTTGTATATGAAATATTATGGGAAAGTTATCTAATAATAAAATCACACCTAAATTAAAGATTTCTATAACTAACATAACACTTTATAGTTTAGGGAGAATTGCACCTATATCCTTACAAACTTAAATAATTACACATATATCCTTACAAACTTCTAAACTACACCTATATCCTTACAAAACTTAAATAATTACATCTATATCCTTATACCAATTTTGTTTAATTTTAAACTATTTTAAAATTATTAAAAAATGTCTTTAATATAATTTAGAAGTAAGATCCCCTATCTGCCCCTAATTTTATTTTCTTGAATCTTATTCTAGAAAGCAAATAAAAAAGTTGGGTTAGCAAAACATCGAACAACTCGTGTGCAAAACTTTAACTTTCGCTTTCTCTAGATGGAAACTAGGGGTTCACCACCAGACTCTGCTTCTAGCCGGAAAAATCCCCGGCGAGTGGAATCTCCGGAAAATCTCCGGCGAAATACCGGGTGTGTTTGCGAATTTTCTTTGATTCATTTCGATGCTTCTATGAACAACTTCACCGGAAACCTACCGGCGAGTCTCGCTGGTTTACATCTCCAGTCGCTAAATGTTAATGATAACCAGCTGGAAGATGAGATTCTGGCAGTTCTTTCTTCAAACCCCATGCTTAGTTGAAGCTGTTTAACAACAAGTTTTCCGATGAGTTGACGGAAAATTTGGGGGAAATTCTGATTTTGAAGAGTTTGATGTCGGTGGTAATTAATCCAAAGGTCCATTGCCTCCGAATCTTTGTTACAAGCAGAAGCTTTAGAAATTCATTTGTTTTAATAACAGATTTTTCGGTGGTATTTCGGCAACAACGGAGGGTTTCTTGAGCTCACCTGCACTTCATTACATCAATCGATGCTAGTAACAATAGATTCCATGGTTCGATTCCTGATTCAGTTTCCAAGTCTAGAAACATAACGAAGCTAGTGATCTCCGACAATGGCTTCCCCGGCGAGATTCCGGCGGTATCTATAACTTACAGGAGATCGTTGAGATGGACCTTCGGAGATAATCAATTTTCCGGCGGATTGCCGGCGTGTTTGACCAATTTAAAGAATTTAGAAAAGCTTAATCTTGAATCAAACAAGTTCACAGGTGAAATCCCAAATGATTTGAGCTCTTGGAGTGGTTTGTCTAAGTTTGAATCTTTCCAACAATTTGTTCATCGGAGAAATCCTGAATCAAAATCAAGTTTTGTTTGTTGTCTCAAAAAAACAAGTCAAGTTTGAGAAAAATAGAACCCAGATCAAAATGTGGTTTGGTAATGAATATTTGCTATTTTGAAAAAAAAAATTAATAAAAATATAGAGAACTTTAACAGTAAAAAAAATCCCTCAAAAATGAAAATACAAAATTTATTTGCTTTCTAGAATAAGATTCAAGAAAATAAAATTAGGGGTAGATAGGGGATTTTACTTCTAAATTATATTAAAGATATTTTTTAATAATTTTAAAATAGTTTAAAATTAAATAAAATTGGTATAAGGATATAGTTGTAATTATTTAAGTTTTGGAAGGATATAGATGTAGTTTAGAAGTTTGTAAGGATATATGCGTAAATTAACTAAGTTTGTAAGGACATAGGTGCAATTCTCCCTATAGTTTATATAGATAAAATGTAATGATAACAAAACCAAAAATAAAAAAGAAACTCTTTTATTTGTCAATTATGGTTTGCAAAATTTGTATTCTAACAAGTTTGTAAATGAACCCTCCTTTATTTATTAAAATTGATATTTGTCTCTAAAAAAAATAGCTGCTCTCATATATGGTAATTAACAGGAAATATGGTATGTATAAAAAACCAGTCATTTTTAACTATTTGTAAAACATATTTAATAATTTTTAGGAACAAGTTGTCTGTTAGTTCTAGTTGTACCATATATATTTGTCATGTCTAATCTAGCTTTATTTAATTATGTATGTATACCAAATCCTTATCTTAATGATTTATACTTAATACTTTAATCAACTGTATAATAAGAAGAAGAAAAACAGATATAAAAACCAAATTATTCCTACTTTAATGGAGTTTATATTATTTTAGCCTTAGAAAATATCAGTCCACGTAGGCG
>CM058044.1:50419136-50460544 GCA_030169165.1 Centaurea solstitialis
TCAAAAAGAAAATATCAACTAAAAATGCAACTATGCAAGCATAAATTGAATAACCAAATTTATAATAATAAAAAAAAGTTGATTTTGTATATGAAATATTATGGGAAAGTTATCTAATAATAAAATCACACCTAAATTAAAGATTTCTATAACTAACATAACATTTTATAGTTTATATAGATAAAATGTAATGATAACAAAACCAAAAATAAAAAAGAAACTCTTTTATTTGTCAATTATGGTTTGCAAAATTTGTATTCTAACAAGTTTGTAAATGAACCCTCCTTTATTTATTAAAATTGATATTTGTCTCTAAAAAAAATAGCTGCTCTCATATATGGTAATTAACAGGAAATATGGTATGTATAAAAAACCAGTCATTTTTAACTATTTGTAAAACATATTTAATAATTTTTAGGAACAAGTTGTCTGTTAGTTCTAGTTGTACCATATATATTTGTCATGTCTAATCTAGCTTTATTTAATTATGTATGTATACCAAATCCTTATCTTAATGATTTATACTTAATACTTTAATCAACTGTATAATAAGAAGAAGAAAAACAGATATAAAAACCAACTTATTCCTACTTTAATGGAGTTTATATTATTTTAGCCTTAGAAAATATCAGGGACAAAAGTTAAGAGCATCTCCAACAGCATTGCTAAAAGAACTTCTAAAATAGAGAAAACAAGTGAAAATCTCTAAAAACATTTTTTATTATCTCCAATAGCTTTGCTATTTTAGAGAATCAATCATTATTTTTATTATTAAAATATTCAATATATTTAGTATTTCAATAAAAGAAATTAAACAACTTTTAAATAATTGGTGGAATGAATTAAAAAGTAGTTTCTCTCTCCTCATATAGAGATTTTAGAGAAATCTCTAAATTTAGAGAAAACTCAAACTTTTTCTATTTTAGCAATCCATTTAGCAATGCTGTTGGAGCATTTTAGAAGAAAAAAACACTATTTTTTCTATTTTAGCAATGCTGTTGGAGATGCTCTAACAGCTTGTAAACTAGATGGACGAAAGTGTATAAACTAGAGGGACTAAAATCTTACTTTCTGATAGCTTTTACATCACCTTGACACTTCGTCTTCCGGTTCACGCTTTGATCAGTACTCAGTAGTCATTTCCGCCATTATCAGAAAATATAAAGAAGAAACATCAACCATTCTAACCCTAGGGTTTCCGATTCTTGCTTCTATCATCATCTACCTCAAGCTTCTAGGTATACCAGTCTACTAGTAGACCTTTTTCCATGATTTCTATTGTAGACTAAAAAAGCTGATCATAAGTTCTATTATCATATACTCTTATTTGTAGTTAGTTGAATGTTTCGTAATAGCTTAGGCTATGTTTGGTAAACTAGCTAGTAGCTGATAAGCTAGCTGTTGACTGATAAGCTAGTTAATAGCAGGCTAGCTTGTGAACAAATTATGTTTGGCAAAAAAAACTAGCTGATGAGTATGTAAAATGACCAAAAAGAGTATATTTGAGTTTAATAATTAATATTAATAAGGGTATAATTGGAAAAAAGCCACAATAAGCTCCCAAAAAGCTACTTTAGCTACTCAAAGTAGTGTTTCAAAAAGCTAGCTTATGGTACATGTTTGGATGAACTAGCTTATTTTTGCCAAAGACAGCCTTAATCGCAACAAAAATGCTTTCTCTCCGACGATGCTTATTTCATAATAGACAACTTTAGTTTTGTAGTCTATACATTATTCAACCTTATTGTATCTTGTTCGTTACACTATTTCAGATTTGAAGTTGCTTGCGAGCTCTTTTTGAGCTTTGTTTGTATCTTCTATTCCAAGTTTAGTGTAGGTTTTGGTAATTTCATGGTTTGATTTCCCCCCAAAAAAACTGGTGTGTATGTTAGTGCAGTTTATTTCCCTCATTTTTGCAGGTTTAGTAAATTAGTCTTTATCTTCTTTGTATTCATTTTCGCATTACATATACATTCTTTATAACTTTAGTTTTTTTAAGACATTTCTTAAAAATAATTTATATAATAATGATCAAGCCTGATATAAAAATAAATAGAAAATCTAATTTTAAGAGAATCTGTTGGGAGTTGCTTTTAAGATTTATGATTTGTCACCAAATGAGTATTAGCCTAGTGGTAAGGCTTGGGCACTACATAGCGGTGAACCTGAGTTTGAGCCCTGGGGGACGCATTCTGGAGGTACGGGGGCTTCGACCCCGAGCTGGATACTTTAGCAGTCGGGCTTCGGCCCAAAATTGCCGAGGATTAGTCTAGGCTCAATGTGGTCTGGGATACCTCTTCCAAAAAAAAAGATTTATGATTTGTTTAATATATGATTATATAGTGTCAACACTCAAAATAAAATTGGAAAAATCGCGAATGTAGCTGTTTTCTACGGCTATCGCATCATTATATATTATGGAGTAAATTACAATTTTAATCCTTTTAATTTGTAGGTAGATGATTTTCTTGTAGCTCAAATTGTTGTGTTGAATTTTGAATATATTGCAATGTAGGTTTAAGATGAGTCAGCAAAGAGGAGAGACAAAAAGTAACACTGATCTTGAATTTGAGGGATATAAAAAGAAATCCTATGAGGAACTAAGAGATGGTTGGGTTAATGTCAAGTTTTCAGAAACGATTTTTAGATGCCCTTATTGTCGTGATGGCCGAGACTATAGTTATGAGAACCTCCTTAGGCATGCCTCTCAGACAGGAATAAGCAGTTCCGGATTAAAAGAAAAGGCCAGGCATATGGGCCTGGAGGACTATTTAGAGAGAGAGTTTTATGCTAAACTTTTGTCAGAGGAAAAAAGCAAAAAAAGTGATGAAATTCGCAGCTGGGCAGATTCTTATATGGCTATGATTGCGAAATTCAATACAGGTGTTAGCTAGTTTCTTTTATTCCTAAGTTGGTTAGTTTTGTGTTTGCAATAGCAAATTCTTGATTTCATTCTTGGTAGATGCCAATATGATGGAAGAGAAGGCGAATGCGGAGCTTGGAAAGATTATTCTTGAGCATGAACAGAGCATACAACTGCTGGATGATCGTGAAAGGGAACTGAGACATCGTGAAAGGAAATGGAGAGCACTTGAAGCTATGAATAAACGTGTGAAAAAGGAGCTTGAAAATGATAGGATATTGGTGCCTAGATTTTCTTATATTATATATGAACATCTGATGTAGTTATTTGATGATATTTTGAAAATTTGTCACATGCTATTCAAGTGGTGAAAGGTTCTCTTTCTTTTTTTCAGAACGAACTTTTTATCTCGGAGCAGAGGAAGGCGCATGAAAGAGTGTTGAAATTGGCTGATGATCAGGAAGTTCGTAACAAACTTTTCTTCTGATATAATGTTTGTTAGGAGAAGCTTGTCCTGGTTTGATGTTCTGGTTTTCTTTATATTTAAGTTATGAATACATAATTACAGAGAGAGAAACGTAAACTTCACCACCGAATCATTGAGCTTCAGAAAGCTCTTGATGATAAGCAACGGTTGGAACTGGAGATCAACCAAATTAAGGGAGCTATAGAGGTGAGAAAACACATGATAGATGAGGATGTTGATACAAAAAAGAAGTTGGGGTCGCTTGAAGAAGATCTCAAGGAAAAAGAAGAGGAACTTGAGAGATTGGAAGATCTTAATCAAGCCTTAATCATTAAAGAAAGATTGGTTAACGATGAATTGCAGGGAGCTCGTAAAGAGCTAATTTCTGTGAGTCCGTTTTCTTCCTGTCATTTTTAATTTATGCACTAATAACAATTTTTATGAACTTACTAATACAAACTAAAAATGAAATGATCTGATCTGATAATAGTTGACCTTTTCAATGGTCAGACTTTGTCATGCCTTTTAAGAAAATGTACCACTTAAGAAAATGCATCTTAAGACTTAATATCTCTGTCTACCTCAAGATGATGTATGAAGGAAGGTTCCATACATATTTCGTTATTGAAACATATGAGCCTTATGCATAACTGATTAGGTGTAAATTTTTTGACTTAAAAAGTAATGGATTAGTTTTACCATCTTCCTCTTCCAAAAACACTTACCTTCTAATCCTTGTTCCAATAGGGTTTGAAAGAAAATCCTCGTGCTCAAATTGGCGTGAAGAGGATGGGCGATCTTGATGTAAAGCCTTTTCAGGCTGCTGCTAAGAAACATGCTTCTGTTAAAGGAGCAAAGGACGCAAACAAGTTGGCATCTACTTGGACGGAGCGGCTGAGGGATCCAAACTGGCATCCTTTTAAGATCGCTACCGTTAATGGGGATAGCAAGGTACATGTGTTTCTGACCGTACATACCCTCTATCTTGCACACATGGGTACATGGCACAAAACTGAGTTACTGAGTATACCCTTTTTATTCGTTAAAACTCTAGCTCTATTATATACATCCAGATTCAACGTTTTGCACATTCATAAGAAAATTCTATAGTTACACAGTGGTTGGGCGGTTTACCTAAAGTAAAGTATCTACAACAGTCTAGATGATTTATTTGATTAGTGAGTTTGATTGAAATCATACATACCGACTCGACTATTTATATTAGTTAAATTGATTAAAGGTATACAAAAATGATTAATTGATATTACTCTATGAAGTAGATATGAGAATGATCATACGTTTTCGAGTATATAATTGAAGAAAAAGTAGAAAGGACACCGATCAGTTTATCTATTTTGCCTCTTAGTTTAGATCGTGGCCTTTATTTCTATCTGTACATAATTTGTGAATATTTATCTCCATTTTGAGATACGATCATATAATGTATATGATCGCCATTTCCATTTGTTTATCATAATGCTCTTTTTATCCCATCCGAATTGCTACATCTGGCATTCAAGCATTAAGTTGTTGGCTATAGCGAAATGCCTAAAACCTTTTCTGCATACAAGTTAATGATTTGTATGTAAATTTAACTGAAACTTCTTTTCGAACATGAATGTTCCGATCTAGCCATGATGTCATCATTTTTTTGGTTGGAATGTGGTAAATAAGTAGCTTTTAGTCGGTAAGAAGCGATGAATAGATTCTAGTAAATAACCATGATGTCATCATCTTTTTTTGGTTGGAATGTGGTTCTCCAGGAGGTCCTGGATGAAGAAGATGAAAAGATTGCAGAGCTTAAGGAAATGTGCGATGAGGGTATTTATGATGCTGTGGTGACTGCTCTGAAAGAGCTGAATGAGTACAATCCTAGCGGCAGATATCCATTGCCGGAGCTTTGGAACAAGAAAGAGAAAAGGAAAGCGACCTTAAAAGAGGGGGTCGATTACATTCTGAGGCAATGGAGGTCCCATAAGCAGTGACACACAAGGGGTCAAAGACCGAGTTTCAGTTTATTATTCCAGAAGCTAATACATTCTGAACCAATGGAAGGCTCTTGAATCACCATGCACAAAGAGTTGAACCGAGTCTCTTCAGGTTATTATTCAACATATCCTTTTGCTTGTTAAGACATGGAGACATTATGTAGGTTATCAAGTTATTACATACTACATAGTATCGTTTTTCAACATGATATCCTATATACTCTTTAGCAAAACTGATTAGATTAAGGGTGTGTTTACTAACGACTTAATGGGCTTAATGGGCAAACCGGCTTATTCGCACAGACGTATAGAGTCGTTTACTAACGACTTAATGGCTCATACCATGGCTGATTCGCACAGCTGGTGGAGAGCACTTGTCCCCATTCAGACACTTTTTTTACAAATATGCCCTTGTTAAAAAGCATATCTCAGGTTATAGCATCCGATAAAAAAAACATACATAAAACCCTATCTGCCTTCTTGTGCTCGTCGACCACCGGTGTTCGTCGCCATCGGAGCTGTTCGTCGCCGTTCGGAGCTGTTCATCGCCAGCCGGAGCTGTTTGTTGGCGTCGCCGGCCCTGCTGTTCGTCGCTGCGCCACCACAGCTCCACCATAGGCTCGTCTCTTTCTTTTACCTCCACAATCAGTTGCAGAAAAAGTGATTTTCGTAAAGGTGGGATGTAACCAGCGTAAAAAAAGAGTTATAGAAAGGTCAAATGTCAAAAGGGGATAAAAGCTTTGCAGAATGAAAGGATTGAACAGCTGTTAACCAAATTCATAAATGATTAAAATAATTGAATTAAAAAAAAAGATAAAATGGTAGTAACAAAATGAAGTTGATTATTTAATTAAATATAAAATTATATGGGTTTTGTTTTGATTTTATGGTATAAATAGTTTGGTTATTGTGTTTTGATGTTTATATATTGTGATGAATGATAGTTTTTATGTTTGACAAAAAAAAATTTGGTTTTATTTTAATTGAACTAGCATAATAATTGGTTGAATCATGTTTAAAAACTGATGAGGGGTATTTTAGTCATTTTTGTCGTTCAGACTGTTGATTAAGATAAAAAAGTAAACACCAGCATCAATTTATCCAGACAGACAAAGTTTATCCAGACAGACAACTTTATCCATACAGACATACAGACATGATTTGGTAAACAGCCCCTAAGACTTTAGTAGTGTATTTTCTGTTTTTTGAACTAAAAAAGTGTTTACTGCTAACTGCTAAGTTCATATAGAGAATCAAAATATCATAAGCATAGGAAGCTATGATAATTTATTTAAGGTTGTGTTTGGCAAAAATAAGCTAGCTGATATAAGCTAGTCCATTTAAACATGTACCATAAGCTAGCTTTTCGAAGTGCTACTTTGAATTGCTTTTGAGAAGCTTTTTGTAGCTTTTTCCAATTATACCCTTATTAATATTAATTATTAAATTCAAAGATACCCTTTTTGGTCATTTTACATACTCATAAGCTAGTTTTTGTCAAACATAATTTGTTCATAAGCTAGCTTATCAGCAACTAGTAAGCTTATCAATCAATAGCTAGCTTATCAGTTATCGGCTAGTTTGCCAAAACATAGCCTAAGTTTAACATTTTTTAATAAAAATTATACACTTCCTGACCCAACTGTGGTTTCCTATGCAATTATAACTTCTAAGGATATTATCTAGTTTTAGGCTATGTTTGGCAAATCGTAGCTTATAAGCTAGCTGGTAGCTTATAAGCTAGTTGTTGATTGATAAACTTGCTTATAGCTGATAAGCTAGCTTATGAACAAATTATGTTTGGCAAAAACTAGCTTATGAGTATGTAAAATAACCGAAAAGGGTATCTTTGAATTTAATAATTAATATTAATAAGGGTATAATTGGAAAAAGTTACAATAAGCTCTTCATAAGCTACTCAAAGTAGCGTTTCAATAAGCTAGCTTCTGGTACATGTTTGGATAGACTAGCTTATAAGCTAGCTTATTTTTGCCAAACACAACCTTAGATATTGGCATGCAAACTTATTAATTGTAACACTTATATAACGCTTTTGTATTTGTCCATATAAACTAGCGTTCTATAAAACACTCTATGATTATGCTTTTGTATTACATAATATCCGCATCATTCATAACATAAAATCCGATACCTTTTTTTACCGTGGAACAACATATATAACACAAAAATGAGACAAAATTATCCGATGCCTTCCTTCCTCCTTGTTAAAATATTTTACCAACCCATAAGGCTTGTGGCGTAGCGGTAAGGCCTGTGGGGAATGTGGATGGTATCCCATTTATCTCAGGTTGAATGGTCGTACGCATCTTGTGGCCAGGCTTAGTCTCAGACGGCCGAATTTTCAGTTTTTGTTCTAAATTGTCAATGATATAGTTTGGGCAAAGCCTAGATAAACCTTCACAAAAAAAAAATGTTTTACCATTGGAAATTATCTTACACCTTTGACCTTTTACATTCACATATAAGATTCGGTATTGATTATGGTGTCAAATTTGGGAAAACGCAAATGGAGCTCTTTTCTACGGCTC
Source organism: Centaurea solstitialis (assembly GCA_030169165.1). Taxonomy (NCBI): domain Eukaryota; kingdom Viridiplantae; phylum Streptophyta; class Magnoliopsida; order Asterales; family Asteraceae; genus Centaurea; species Centaurea solstitialis. Next base: position 50,427,003 of record CM058044.1, read on the forward strand.
TGAGCTATGACATCATTAAATAATAGAGCTAATAACATTTTTGGTCCCTGTGGTTTGGGCGTTTTAACAGTTTGGGTCCCTAAAACAAAATATCTATGGATTTCGTTCTTGTGGTTTACATTTCATAACGTATTGGGTCCCTGAAATGGATGCCGTCTATTTTTGGTTTGTTAGACATTTCACTTATTCTTTTAGTCATTTCACTTATTCTTTTAATATCAATTAAAATTACAAGGACCAAATATGTAATTAAATAATTAGTAAAAAAATAAAAAGAATAGGTTCATCATCATCATCTTTTATCTTTACCCCACCACCACCACAACCACTATCCACCACCCATCACCACCACCACCCACTTACCTACCACCACCACAACCAAATTTATCCACCACCCATCACCACCACCACTACCCAATTTATCCACCACCCATCACCACCACCACCCACTTACCTACCACCACCACCCACTAACCTACCACCACCACCACCACCACCACCCACTTACCTACCACCAACACCACCACTGTATCAAATTTAGAAACCCTAAATCAAAATCAAATTTACCATAAATCAAATTTAGAAAAACCTAAATCAAATTTAGAAACCCTAAATCAAAATCCCCAAATTAACAATAAATCTAGAACCCTAACCATCGTTTGAAATTGTTTTCGAAATCAAACTCATCGATCTTCAAAAAATCAGGGGCTTTCGGACGGTGGTGGTGCTCTCGGCGTGTTGTTTAGGGTTTTCGTCGGAGACAACGGTGGTGGTCCCGGAAAGCGGTTACTGATGGTGAAGGCGGCCGGTGTTGGAGACCGTCAGTGGCGTGCTAGAAAACTCGTGCATCAACAGCAAAGCCGTGCCGGAAAACTCGTCGATTAGGAGCAGCGCCGAAAACTGGTGGGTTGAGCCGAGATGACGACGGCGGTAAAGTTATGGTGGATAGTGGGTGGAGCTGTGGTGGTAGAGGAGGCGATGTGGGGCACACGGTGTTGACGGAAGGCGGAGGCGGCGTTGGTGCAGACAGTTGTGATGGAAGGTGGAGGCGACGGCCTTATGGCGGAGGCTACTGGTGATGAAGGTCAAGGATTAGGGTTTAGATTAATTCTGTTTTGGAAGATGATGACTTCTCACGGAGTTTTTAACCAAACTATTGTATTTTAAAAAACTATTTACCAAACCATTGTACTTTTAAAAATATTTACCAAATGCTTGTACTTTTAATTAAACCCTTATTATTTTATTTTTGTTTCAAAATCTTAATTATTTTCAAAGGCATTTATTATTCTTATAGCTATATACAACATTTTCACTAAAGAAAACGACGGCGAAACCTTGCACATTCGTATTGGAATAGGCACTCTTATTTAACATGAGAGCATTGAACATAGTAAAATTAATTATGTTTTATATAAAGAGTAGTTTATAAGTTAACGAATCAATGTAATATAACTATGTGACATGTTAAAAAATATACTTAATTTTGACATTAGACCATATAAAAATAAGTATTGATATAAAAGTTAGTATAAATAAAGTTAGAGTTGTTTTTTTCCATTTATTTAGAATTATTTGACATCTATTATCTTTGGTAACCAATATCATATTTCATTATCATGGCGATTTTTATAAATTATACCTTTGCATCCTAGTAGATATTTTAATTAGATATTCGAATTATTTTAACCGTTACTTAAATTTTTTAATAATACAATTTGAAAATAGGTACATCAGTTAATATAGCCATGAGAATAATAAATGGTTTTGGAAAAGATTAAGATTTTGAAACCAAAATAAAATTATTAATAATTTAGTTAAAAATACAAGTATTTGGGAAATATTTTTTAAAGTACAATGGTTTGGTAAATAGTTTTCTAAAACACAATAGTTTGGTTAAAAACTCACTTTTCACGTGGGTAGGATTGAAAAATCAAGTAATTGCATTATATGGTCCTTGCTTTTTATATGGTCTCTATTAATTACATATATGGTCCTTGCTTTTTGTAATAAAGAAAATAAAGAAAATATATTATATATAAAATGACTAAAATACCCTTATACTTAATTTACTTAACAGAGACTTTTTAACGGAGTTAACTTTAGGGACCCAATACGTTATGAAATGCAAACCACAAGGATGAAATCCATAGATATTTTGTTTTAGGGACCCAAACTGTTAAAACGCCCAAACCACAGGGACCAAAAATGTAATTAGCTCTAAATAATATAGAGTAAATTACATTTGCAGTCCTTGTAACTTGTTGAAAGTAATACTCTTGTCCTTGTAATTTTGAACTTAGGTTTTTGGTATGAAACTCATCTCGATTTCATTTTTCATATTTAGATTTAGATAAACTTCAACAGTTTTATTTCTAATTGGACCTATATATAGATTAATTTCAAAGAAAAACTAGAAAATGAATTTTGAAGAATATCCTCATAGTCTTCTTTTAGATCGTATTCATTTTTTTAACGCGCATATGTACATAATGCACATGTACATAAAAACCAAAAAACAAGTTAATTAGTTGTACACACAAATGTATACCGTTCAAATGAATTTCAGAATAAATAATACAATATTTATAATAAATAATACATGATGAATAATACATGGATCATGTATTATTCATCATAAATCTTGTATTATTCTTGACTAATGATTTTCTATTAATATACTAATATAAAAAACTTAGTAAGTTTTAACAGATTTTTTAAAGATTTTTAACATCCAATATATTGTTACAATAGTTTATAAACTTATCTTTTTAATAGAAAAGTAAATTCTTTATTTGGACATTAAGATGTTAATATTAAACAATTATCTATATGAGTACTTAATTATGGCAAACTAGTTGATAAGGTAAATGGTAGCTGATAAATTAGTTGTTGACTCATAAACTAACTAGCAGCTGATAAGCTAGCTTATGAACAAATTATGTTTGACAACAAATAGTTTATAAGTATGTAAAATGACTAAAAAGTTACCTCAAAGTAATTTAAAAAAAAACTAACTTATAAGAGCATCTACAACAACTATGATAAAATAGAAAAAAGAGGATTTTAGCAACAAAAAAAAAATCTCCAATAGTTATGTTATCATCTATGTTAAAATAAAGAAAAGATGAGAGATTGTAAAAATTTCTAAATGGTGAGAGAAATAATTATTTTAATATTTCAACCAATATGATTAATTGAAGATAAATGTTTGATAAATGATTATTTTAAGGTTTAACCAATAAGAACAATGTTAAAGTTGTTATAATAGAATAGTTGTTGGAGTTGGATGTAAACTTTTTAGAGATTTTAACATTGTTTATTCTATTTTTGAAAATTGTTAGCATTCCTGTTGGAGATGCTCTAAACTAGTTTGAGTTTGCCAAACAATGCCCAAGTCATATTACCTTATTAAAAATATGTGACAAACATCAAGAATCTTACCCGAGTAAGACTCAAGACAAAGATGAGAGTCTTATCTGGTAAATTGGGGTCGTCGTCTCTTACAACATTTATCGCTTACCAGGTAAGTTGTTGCATACAATACCGTTTTTGTAAACTAAGACAATATTTGAAACTGCTTATTTGAAGGTGTTTATGACTTAATAAGTTGTTTTAAAGATTTTGGGTAAAATAGTTATAGCTTTATTTTATGGGTTGCTTGGGGTGGGTGATGGCCTTGCCGAAGCTCGCCCCTTGCCTCCTTTCTTTGCCGTTCAAAAATAAAATAAAATAGTTATAGCTTTATTGAGAAGCTATAAATAGCTTTTTAAGAAGTTAAATTTCTTTAACTTTTTAAAGAAGCTAATAAGTATTTTTTGTCATCAACACTTCAAAATACCCTTAATCTTATCTTATCCGGTAACTAACTAATAATGTTGAATTTTATTGATAATTATCTATTAAGTAAGGTTTTGGTAAGACCTAATTAAGTTTTAAGAAATTATTTTTACAGGAAGATTTTTCTGTTTTCTTTTTAAAAGGTCCAGTGAAGCAATTTTTAAGGATTTATGATGAGTTAATATGATTATAGAAGAGAGTGTCAACTACTCAAAACGATATTGGTAAAACGCGAAAGGAGTTGTTTTCTATCTATTGCTTGCTGCTATCACATCATTATTATAAGTTATGGGGTAAATTACATTAGTAGTTTGTTGAAAGGTACGACTTTCGTCCTTGTAACTTTGAATTTAGTAGTTTTTTTTTATGAAATTTGTCTTGCTTTTCATCCTTTTAATCAACATGCATACATGTATAGTTGTATACATATGTATGTATATAAAACCAAAAAATAACTTAATTACTTGTATACATAGCTGGTAGACGTTAAAGTAACAAAATAAAACCCTAAACAACTAAACCTATTTATATTTTTAATTAGATATATATATATATCGTGGCGGGGATACCCGACCCCCAAAATCCCCAAAAAATTATCTGTTACCCGTCCTGCCCCGAAATAGCCCGCCCCAAACTTAGGGGATGCTTGGTTAGATGTATTGCAGGGTAAGGAATGAAAATGATAATGAAACCTGATGTTTGGTCGGATATTATATAATGAAATCATTTCTGCAGATCCATTAATTTTTATTGCTGACCAAATTGGGGGTTATGAAAATTTTATTTTTATTTAGTTCTCTTTTTCCATTTTTATTTAGTTCACTTTTCACTTTTCCATATCTTTGTATTTTCAAGTTAAGGAAAAATATTTTCTTAATATGAAACAATTTATTGATTATATTGGGTTAACCAAGCAGCATCAATACAATGCTTATTCCCATTCCTATTCTCGTGCATTCCTATTTTCATTTTCATTCTCATTCCCTAAAATAAACCCTAAAATTAATTTATAATCTATTTATTATCTCAAAATAAATAGGACCATTAATTAATCAACTAGTTGATAAGCCCGGGCTTCGCACCGGGTTCATGAACAGTAGCTACCGACATTTTAACATATTTCATTCAATATATTATATATGACTAAAACGTAAAATGAAACATAAAAATCTAAAAGATATAAAGTGAATAAATATTATAAGTTTATGAGGCTGATATGTAAGTTTAAAGGTGGTATAGGATTCGGGTCGGTTGGAGCGTATATATATCGTATATAATAAAACAATTACATGAAAAAAAATATTCAATATTAGGCTCATTTCGATCTTATCGACAATACGATTATAATGGCGCAATTTGTTAACATTAAAACGTATTTTTTAACATATTTTAGATCGCATCGACGATACGATTATAATGGCGCAATTTGTTAACATCAAAACATACTTTTTTAACATATTTTAGATCGTATCGACGATACGATTATAATGGCGTAATTTGTTAAAATTAAAACGTATTTTTTAACATGTTCCAACCAATATACGATATATGAGTAAAACGTAAAATGAAATATAGAAAAATAAGGTATAAAATGAATAAATATTATAAGTTTAGGACGCTAATATGTAAATTTGAAAATGGGTATAATATTCGGGTCGGTTGGAGCTTATATATAGTATATAATAAAAAAAGCTACATAAAAAAATATTCAATATTAGGCTCATTTTGATCGTATCGACGATACGAACATAATGGCGTAATTTGTTAAAATTAAAACATATTTTTTAACATCTTTATGCCAATACACGATATATGTCTAAAACGTAAAATAAAATATTTAAAAGTAAAAGGTGTAAAGTGAATAAACTTTATAATTTCTAAGTTTAAGAAGCTAATATGTAAATTTGAAAATGGATATAGGATTTGGGTCGTTAGAAGTTGGAACGTATATATAGTATATAATAAAATAACTATGTCAAAAAATATTCAATATTAGGCTCATTTCGATCGTATCGACGATACGAATATAATGGCGTAATTTGTTAAAATTAAAACGTATTTTTTTAACGTTTTTAAGCCAATACACGATATATGACTAAAACGAAAAATGAAATATTGAAAAGTTAAAGGTATAAAATGAATAATACTTATAAGTCGAGGGGGCCAAACATGTAAATTTGGAGTTGGGTAACGCTTTAGGACGCGCGGGTCTTCTATGGGTTATGGGGCGGGTCATGATCGGGTATGGGTCAAAAATGAGAGAGGAAAGGATGGGTTTGGGTCACGGGTCGGGTCGGGGCATGGACGGGTCGTTGTTGGGCCGGGGCGCCTGCTCTTTGTATATATTAGATAATAATCTATTTATTATATCAAAATAATTTAGGTCATTTAATTTTATTTACTAATCACGAAAGTCGTCTCCTTCCTGTTTTCGACTCCTGCCAACGGTACTATCCAACTTAACTTCATAGTTGGTCGATTTGGTAATCTGCAAATAGGCATCTTGTCGATTCATTGCTAATCAACGGGTTTGGTAATCGATTTCGTATTCAACAGGTTAGTCTCTCCTTCATTCCTAATCGAATTTATGTTAGTCTTCCAATGTTGTGGCGAATTGGTTATCGTTCAAGGGGTTCATAGCGCTCTAACCGAGTTCGAGCCTTCCCGTGCACATGTCTGAGGACATTTAAGTGGGGCCATGTTTAGCCCCCAAAATTGCCGGGGATTAGTTGGGCTTTGGCCCGGACACCTTTCAAAAAAAACTTTTGGTATCAAACAATCCAACTTGGTTACAATTCTAAAACATACTCTAATATTGTGTTTACGAACTTGGTTACTAATCAATTGTATTGAGATGGAATATTTATTTTAAGTTATGAAAAGATTAGACGAAGAATTGCCGGAATAACTTGATGGAATGGATTACTAAGTTTTGTTAAAAGGATGTGTTACGTGAACTTAATTATTGTAGTATGTATCTAATTAAAAACAGGTTAAAAGTTTGATTATTAATTTAGTTATTAATTATATCTAGTAATTAAATTGGCCTAAATTATTTTGAGATAATAATTAGATGAGTTAATTACATATTTGGTCCCTGTGGTTTGCACGAAATTACGATGAAGGTCCCTGAACCCTAATTTTCATGCCTACGGTCCTTGTGGTTTGGATTTCGTTACGATGGTGGTCCCTTGCCCTAACGTCCGTTAAAAACCTCTGTTAAGACAGGGGTATTTTAGTCAATTTATTAATTTTTTTCATTTTCTATTAAAATTAAACTTTATTTATAATATTTTAATATTTACTTAATATATATATATATATATAGGTGAAAGTTCAATTGCAAACCACCTTTTCATTGTGAACGTGAGGACAAACGAGAGCGCGACACGTGGCAAAAAAAAATTCTGACACGCGCGACCTTCCCCGCGACCTTAGTGTTATTCATACTGAATAACACTGTTATTCAGTGTTATTCAGTATGAATAACACTAAGGTCGCGCGCTTTTTGGTTGAAGTCGCGCGTGTCCTTTGAAATTTCGGCGACTTTAGTGTTATTCAGACTGAATAACGCTATATTCAGTCTGAATATAGCGTTATTCAGTCTGAATAACACTAAGTCGCCGAAATTCAGAGTGACACGTGGCGCGCTCTCCTTTGTCCTCACGTTCACAATGAAAAAGTGGTTTGCAATTGAACCCACCCCTATATATATATATATATATATATATATTATATACATGTGTGTGTATCAAGAAGAGACATGTGTCTCCCCCCTTCCCCACCCACCTACCACCTACAACTTACAACCCACCTATCACCTCACCTTCCCCACCCACCTACCACCTACAACTTACAACCCACCTATCACCTCACCTTCCCCACCCACCTACCACCTACAACTTACAACCCACCTATCACCTCACCTTCATCTTCTTCTTTTTTTTCCAGGAAACATCCCTCATCTACCACCACTACCACCACCAATCAACCACCCACCAATACCACCACCACCCACACCCACCAATACTACCACCACCCACACCAACCAACACCCACCAATACCACCACCATTATACCCACCACCACCACCACCACCACCTACTTTATCCTAATACCACCAACATTCACCACCACCACCACTAACACCTACCACCACCAACACCCACAACCAACAACCACCAACCATCAACCACCAACTGCCGCCTCCAACCTCCATCAACAGCCACCTCCCACCTCCATCGCGACCACCTACCCACGCAGAACTGATGTCGCCACCGTCGGCCCACCTTCAGACGCCATCGCCGCCCCACCTTCAGACACCACCGCCGCCCACCGTTAGATCTGAGAACACCGCCATCCGCCTTTAGATCTGAGCGATTTCCAGCTTTTCTTTAGCGGGAAAATCTTGAAATCCGGCCACTACCACGCACTTGCTACAGATCTAAAATCCGGCCACTACCACAGAAGAGAGAAGGAGCTTGTATTTTTGGCTGGAGATTTGAACCAGGTGCCGGAAAAGGAGGAGGTCAGCGGCGGAGTCGCCGGCGTGGTGTGGAAACGGGCAACGGTGAAAACGGGCAGCGGCGGAGTCGCCGGCGTGAAAACGGGCAGCGGCGGAGTCTCCGGCGGTGGAGGTTGCCGGCGGTGGAGGTTGCCGGCGGTGGAGGTTGCCGGCGGTGGAGGTTGAAGAGTGTTGCAACTTCTTAGGGTTTGGGGGTTGGGGAAGAAGGGAAAGGGTTATGATTATAGGAAGGGTATTTTCGTCTTTTAGCTCTATTTTAACAGCCATTTTTAACGGACGTTAGGGCAAGGGATCACGATCGTAACGAAATCCAAACCACAAGGACCGTAGGCATGAAAATTAGGGTTCAGAGACCTCCATCGTAATTTCGTGCAAACCACAGGGACCAAATATGTAATTAACTCTAATTAGATTATAAATTAATTAATTAGGTTTTTTAACTTAATTTAAATAAAAAATAAAAAAGGGTAACCTGGTAACTTGTTGTAGTAGGTAAATTACATAACATTGGAACACTTTTGAAACTTGGTTACTATTGTGAGTGAATTCAAAGTATGAGTGACTTTGATGATACAAACTTGAAACTTGATTACTATTCTACGAAAGTTTCCCTAAAATAAATTATATAAAATTGAAACCTACATTAATCAAGTGTAAGATTATTAATAGTATCATTTAACGGCTATGATCTTCAGAGTGAGCATTAAATATTTCATCTTCTCCGGCTACGTTTTTCACATCCTTCACTTCCGCCATTGATGATCACAACCAAAACCCTAACCTTCTGCAATTTCACAGGTGTGTGTTTAACTTAATGTGGCAGCTTAATGCGCTTATTAATTAAGCAGGTTTACTTGTTGATTTTTTCATCTTCTGTGTATTTGACTTGCATTGCATATACTTATTAAATATGAAATTTCCTCTCGAATTTCGTTGAGATCCTAGAAGTAGATGAATATACGAATGCTACCATAACTTGCTGAATCTGTTTATATACATGTTTTTCATTTCCATTAATTGATCACCTACTTGTTTTCTATTCAATTTCATTGCTCTGTAATCTCATTAATTGGTTCATTTAGCAAACTGCAAACCCTAACTAATTTAGGATTTTTATATGCTTTTTGTTGTCAAGTAAGTAAACACTCTTTTGCTGGTGATCTTTTTGAGATTAAGCTCTTTTGTAGCTAGATGGTTTATCTTGTAATTTTATGTAGCCAAATTGTTGTGTTGAATTTTGAATATATTGAAATGTAGGTTTAAGATGAGTCAACAAAGAGGTGGTGAATTTGAGAGATATAAAAGCAAATCCTATGAGGAATTAAGAGATGGTTGGGTCAACGTTAAGTTTTCGGAAACGGTTTTTAGATGTCCCTATTGTCGTGATGGCCGAGACTATAATTATGAGAACCTCCTTAGGCATGCATCTCGGACAGCAATAAGCTGTTCCGGATTAAAAGAGAAGGCCATACATATGGGATTGGAGGAGTATATAGAGAGAGACCTTCATGCTAAACTTTTCTCAGAGGAAAAAAGCAAAAAAAGTGAAGAAATTCGCAGCTGGGCGGATTCTTATATGGATACCATTATGGAGATCAGACAAGCGATGATTGCAAAATTTAATGCAGGTATTAGCTAGTTTCTTTTATTCCTAAGTTAAAACTGCATGCTGAATTGTTTCTTTTATTCCTAAGTTGGTTAGTTTTATGTTTGCGATAACAAATTCTTGATTTCGTTCTTGATTAGATGTCAATATGATGGAAGAGAAGGCGAATGCGCAGCTTAAAAAGATTACTGTTGAACATGAACAGAGCTTACGACTGCTGGATGATCGTGAAAGGGAACTGAGACATCGTGAAAGGAAATGGAGAGCACTTGAAGCTATGAATGAAAGTGTGAAAAAGGAGCTTGACAATGATAGGATATTGGTGCCTAGATTTTCTGATATTCTATATGAACATTTGATGTAGTTATTTGATGTTATTTTGAAAATTTGTCACACGCTATTCAAGTGGTGAAAGGTTCTCTCTCTTTTTGCAGAACGAACTGTTTATCTCGGAGCAGAGGAAGGCGCATGAAAGAGTGTTGAAATTGGCTTATGATCAGGAAGTTCGTAACAAACTTTTCTTCTTATATAAAGTTTGTAAGGAGAAGCTTGTCCTGGTTTCATGTTCTGGTTTTCTTTATATTTAAGTTATCAATACATAATTACAGAGAGAGAAACGTAAACTTCACCACCAAATCATTAAGCTTCAGAAAGCTCTTGCTGATAAGCCACGGCTGGAACTGGAGATCAACCAAATTAAGGGAGCTATAGAGGTGAGAGAACAATTGATAGATGAGGATGTTGATGCAAAAAAGAAGTTGGGAAAGCTTGAAAAAAATCTCAAGAAAATGGAAAAGGAACTTGAGAGAATGGAAGATCTTAATCAATCCTTAATCGTTAAAGAAAGATTGACTAACGATGAATTGCAGGGAGCTCGTAAAGAGCTAATTTCTGTGAGTCCGTTTTCTTCCTGTCATTTTTAATTTATGCACTAATAACAAGTTTTACGAACTTACTAATGCAAACTAGAATGAAGTGGTCTGCTAATAGTTGACCTTTCCAATGGTCAGACTTTGTCATGCATCTTAAGAAAATGTACCAGTTAATATTAAGTATCTCTCTGTCTACCTCAAGATGGATGTATGAAGGAAGGTTCCATAGATATTTTGTTATTGAAACAAATGAGCTAGCCTTATGCATTACTAATTAGGTGTAAATTTTTTGACTTAAAAAGTAATGGATTAGTTTTACCATCTTCCTCTTCCCAAACACTCACCTTGTAATCCTTGTACCAATAGGGTTTGAAAGAACATCCTCGTGCTCAAATTGGCGTGAAGAGGATGGGCGATCTTGATGTAAAGCCTTTTCAGGCTGCTGCTAAGAAACATGCTTCTGTTAGAGGAGCACATGACGCATTCAAGTTGGCATCTACGTGGAGGGAGCGGCTGAGGGATCGAAACTGGCATCCTTTTAAGATCACTACCGTTAATGGGGATAGCAAGGTACATGTGTTTCTGACCGTACATACCCTCTATCTTGCACACATGGGTACATGGCGCATAAGTGAGTTACTGAGTATACCCTTTTAATTCGTTAAACTCTAGCTCTATTATATACATCCAGATTCAACGTTTTGCACATTCATAAGAAAATTCTGTAGTTACACAGTGGTTGGCCACTTTACCTAAAGTAAAGTATCTACAACATTCTAGATGATTTATTTGATTAGTGAGTTTGATTGAAATCATACCAACTCGACTATTTATATTAGTTAAATTGATTAAAGGTATACAAAAATGATTAATTGATATTACTCTTTGAAGTAGATATGCGAATGATCATACGTTTTCGAGTATATAGTTGAAGAAAAAGTAGAAAGGACACCGATCAGTTTATCTATTTTGCCTCTTAGTTTAGATCGTGCCCTTTATTTCTATCTGCACATAATTTGTGAATATTTATCTCCATTTTGAGATACGGTCATATAATGTATATGATCGCCATTTCCATTTGTTTATCATAATGCTCTTTTTATCCCATCCGAATTGCAACATCTGAGTCTGACATTCAAGCATTAAGTTGTTGGAAATGCTTAAAACCTTTTCTGCATACAAGTTAATGATTTGTATGTAAATTTAACTGAAACTTCTTTTAGAACATGAATGTTACAACCTAGCCATGAGGTCATCATTTTTTTGGTTGGAATGTGGTAAATAAGTAGCTTTTAGTCAGTAAGATGCGATGAATAGATAGTAAATAACCATGATTTATCATCTTTTTTGGTTGGTATGTGGTTCTCCAGGAGGTCCTGAATGAAGAAGATGAAAAGATTGCCGAGCTTAAGGAAACGTGTGATGAGGGTATTTATGATGCTGTGGTGACTGCTCTGAAAGAGCTGAATGAGTACAATCCAAGCGGTAGATATCCATTGCCGGAGCTTTGGAACAACATCGAGAAAAGGAAAGCGAGCTTAAACGAGGGGGTTGAATACATTCTAAAGCAATGGAGGGCCCATAATCGGTGACGCACAAGGGGTCAAAGACCGAGTTTCAGTTTATTATTCCAGAGGCGAATACATTCTGAAGCAATGGAAGGCCCTTGAATCACCACCATGCACAAGCAGGGGCGGAGCCAGGATCGTGGATCAAGGGGGAGCATCCATTACATAAATCTATCAAGTCTAAGAACGCTATAATATTCTAACACTTTTTCCAACAGATTGTTTTAACAATTTAACCCATTTAAAGAGCCACTTACCAAATGCTAACCCTCTACATGCTTATCGGATAACTTAAGTAAGCATGACATAAAGAATGATCGTGATAAGAAGAATGACAAAGACTAAGGGGGCCGTTTACCCAAACACTTACCCGGTAAATGCATACCGGCATGATTTGAACACTCTAGCTTACTTGACCACGTAAGATTAATTATACTCCATTGAAGAGATGTCGTATGCAACAATTTACCTCGTAATCGCATACCAGGTAAGAGTCGTCACCCTCAATTACCAGGTAAGACTTTCGATCCTTATCATTGCTCTTACCGAATAAGATTCTCGGTCTTACCATATTTATCCGGAGGGTAAATGTTTAGATAAGTGCATATTGGGCAAGATTTTGTAAACGGACCTAGGTTTTTATGAAAAATTCAAATGAATTAAGCATTTGGATATATATTTAATATGAAATTGTAATAAAACAGAGGGAAGGGCCATAGGAGTGATCTTTGGGGGAGGTTGTATTTAGGGAGCTTTACCGGTATACCCAAAGCCCCACCCCCACTTTGCAACCATACCCCTAAAAGGTCGTTATAAGGGCCGTTATACCAATTTCAGTCAAATAACGGGGTTTTGGGCCGTTATAATGGCGTTTTGGGCCGTTATAACGGCGTTTTGGTGCGTTATAACGGCTTAACGCACCGTTATATCGCCGTTATAACGCCGTTATGGTGTGGGTATATTATGCAAAGTGGAGGTGCGTTATGGGCATATGAATCAATTACCCTTGTATTTAGTAAATAAAGAGATATTTGCAGCTTTAAGAAGGTTGTAGTTATGTCTTTTGTGGAAGTCAAGGGTGGGCCAATCCATAAAACCAAGTAAATGGGGCTGGTTATTAGTAAGTAAAAAAAAGTTCTTCAAATGCGGAGGAGGTACCAATGCACCTTCTGGTGCTAAGGTACCTCCGCCACTGTGCACAAGGGGTTGAAGACCGAGTCTCTTCAGGTTATTATTCGGACATATTCTTTCCTTGCTGGGCCTAAGAGACGCCGTTGTTCTGTTAAAGGGGGAGCCGATAATGCAGTGAAGTTGGCATCTCTATGGGAGGAGCGTCTCAGGGATCCAAACTGGTATCCCTTTAAGATCATCACCGATATCCACGGGAATACCAAGGTTTGTTCATACCTTTTTAACTATTTCCGTCTATTTCCGCAAATATTATGTCGGTTTGTTTTGCTAATTGTTACGTGCATAGGAGATCCTGGATGAAGAAGATTATCTGATCGCAAGCCTAAAGGAAGAGAGCCATGATATTTATAACGCTGTTATCACAGCTCTTAAAGAGATCAACGAATATAATCCAAGTGGGAGGTATCCATCGGCCGAGCTTTGGAACAACTCGGAAAACAGGAGGGCGAGCTTGAAAGAAGGTGTGGAGTTCATTCTGAGTCAAAGGAAGATATATAAACAACAGAAAAGGAGTTAGAGTAGTGCATGCAATTAATCTTGGGTGAATAACATTTCTTTTGGTTTGGGAGTATATATGTATATAGTATATATTACTATGAATGGAAACTTATTATGGTTTATATTTTGCTGACATATATCTGCTCTGTTCTAAAATCTAAATCGGTGTATTTTCATGTCTAGTTAAATACTCTAGTTATGAATCTTTCATTGTAGCTGTGTTGCTAATATTTGTTGATTTTTATGCTAGGTGGTTTGATTGAAAATTGGAGGAAAATGATGATAGTAAATTGTAGCTAGCCTGGACGAGACGATTATAATGATATAAATCGTAAAAAAAGAAACGTAATTTTAATGCATTCATAATTCATAATATATGATTATTTGTGTTATATGATAAAGGTATAAAATAAAAAATGAAAAAGTAATAAATTAAAAGTAAAGCATATAACTAATTATGTTAAGTGAAAAATTGAAGATTAAAAGCAAAATAAATAGCTAAAAAATAGGGGATTGAACCAATAATGTAAATTGCGTCCAGGTTCATGTTTTGGCGGAAAAATGCAAAAATCGGCTCACCAGAAGACGACACGTGTCATGCTAGTTTTCTTTTATTATATATAGATTAATCGTTTTCTTAAATCAGGGGCCAAAGTTAATGTATACATACAAGGCCAGCCAAACATCATTTAGTGGATATTACATATTATATTTGAATTATACACATTACACAATAGTATTTTTTTTTTTGAAGGGTATCCGAGGCTTTGCCCCGATTAATACCGGCAAGGTTCACCGACAGCTAAAGCATGCTGCCCTGAGTTAATCCCCAGTGGCCACAATCTGGAAGCGCCTGGATTCGAACCTGGGGTAGAAGGGTTAACTAGCCACTTCCCCCACAAGTCTTAACCAGTACGCCACAACCTTGTGGTTCAATAGTATTATTTGTATACATGGGTGAAGAGCCGATGAACCGTCTTCTCTAAGACGCCCCCACCGTATCAGTCCCATGATCATCATGGGGGAGTTAAATCAGTGTATGCATCCCATTAACAGAGGTACGGTGTCCAGGGGCAGATGTAGTGTGGTAATAGTGGGGGCACAGGACCCCACTTGAAAAAAATATTCTTTGTTTGTTAATGGTTAAATTTTTGGAAAACCCAATAGATTACATGGTGTCCCCCAGTAAAATTTCATTGGGACCCCATACAAAAGTCTAGTAAACCAACAACTTCCCTTTTTTTTTTCTATTCCTTTAATCCTTTTTAAGTTATCATCATCAGTTGAGTTGCAATTTGACTCAATAAAAATATTTTAGGTTATTTGTACGGTTTGATGGTTGGCATCAATAAAAAAGATGGTTTAAAATCAACTAAAAAAAAGAAAAACTCTCTTGAAATCACCTAAAAAACTCAAAAAACCATTAAAATCAAGCAAAAAACTTTAAAAATTCCTTGAAAAACGATTGATTTAGGGTAAGAATACATCGAACAACTTTACAGGCATAAGCTACCTTAAAGGTGCCCCCACTATGAAGAATTCCTGGATCCGCCACTGACGGTGTCTATGGTTTGAACCTGAGATATCACATACATGGATTACACCTACATCTCTTACTTTATCAGTGAGTAATCTTATACGATTGATGCGCTTAGATTATGTATGTGCTAATTGATAATGTTCATGTCATATTGGTAAACAACCTCTTACTCATATATGTTATACACACTTTTGACATGACACCAATATAACATGAAAGTTAGCAATTACCAAATACGTAATCCAAGCTCGTCTTATATTTCAGTTATAATTATCATTTATTCCTCGATTATATATTAAAATAACCAACACCTTACAAAATCAATGTCGTAACGCGCCATAACCCATTACAAAGCAAGCCAGACCTTAGAGTAGAGCCATTGGGGGTTAGAGCATCTCCAACAACATTCCCAAAATGGAGAAAAAGAGGGAAAATGGAGATTTTGGGTTAATTTGGTGCTTCAACAACTTCCTCAAACTTATCTCCAAAATGGAGAAAATTGGAGATAGAAAGTTTTTTTCTCTATATTTGAAGATTACTCCAAAAATGATTACTATATCAAAAATCCAATAGAAATCCTTGAAAAATAATAATTTGAAGAGAGAAATAATTTTTTAATAGATTGATAAAATATTTTAATATTAAAATTAATGTTGAAATATCCAAAATGGAGAAGTTGTTGGAGATGGATACAACTTTTTTTAGAGATTTTGGTTTTAAGTTCTCCATTTTGAAGAAAATTTGGGGATGCTGTTAGAGATGAGAGTAACATGGTTGTGAGCGCAAGCCTTGATACCATTACACGTAATAACAAGTTATTTATAACCATGATCTTAACACAAACAAATATAAAGTATCCTAAAGAAAGGATAGTTAGTTTTTTATTTGGAAATGCGATTAAAAATTGTGCATATGTATTTCAAAGTTATACAATAAAGAAACTGGTGTTTGGTTCACAAAACGAATTTCGAAATCCAGGGCATTTGAATTGAATCCGACCACATGGTTTCATGTATGGTTGGCAAGAATTAGAAAGAAATATCACAAAAGAATTGGATATGCATCTGTTAAGGGTGGGTGGTGACTGTGATGGCGGACATCAGTGGCAATGGCAATGACGGTGGTGACGGAGATGTTGGCGGCAGCCGAGGAGCCGAGGAGGGTGGTGATTGGTGAAGGTTAGGTTGGTGTTGTTTAAAGTGGAGGCAAGTCTTTCTAAAACCGAATTATAAAATAAGATGGAGGTTCAAATGAGAAACATATCAATTTAAGAGAACGTGAAAAGCAATCTCAGACACTCATCCGGTCAACAAAAACGACATTGACCGGGTCCCCTCTTTAATAATTTGTACCCTCCCATAAATCGCGTCAATCCTCCGCGATTACATCCACCGTAACCGCGAGATGAGTGGCAAGATTGCTCCTCACGTTTCTCTTAAACTGACATGTAAAATAAATTATATAAAACTGAAACCTACTTTCAACTGTAAGATTATTAATAGTATCATTTAACGGCTATGATCTTCAGAGTGAGCATTAAATATTTCATCTTCTCCGACTACGTTTTTCACATCCTTCGCTTCCGCCATTGATGATCACAACCAAAACCCTAACCTTCTTTCTAACATCTACTTCAACCTTCTGCAATTTCACATCACAGGTGTGTTTAACTTAATGTAGCAGCTTAATGTGCTTATTAAGCAGCTTAATTCTTTCATCTTCTGTGTATTTGACTTGCGTATACTTGTTAGATACGAAATTTCTTCTCGAATTTCGTTAAGATCCTAGAAGTAGATGAATATACGAATGCTACGATAGCTTATTCAATCTGCTTATATACATGTTCTTCATTGCTCTGTGGTCTCGTTTGTTCATTTAGCAAACTGCAAACCCTAACAAATTTAGGATTTTAAATGCTTTTTGTTGTCATCGTTTTTGTTGATTTTGTAAGACATTACATCTTTATCTTATATTTAGAGTTTTGCTGGTGATCCTTTTGTAATGCAAATATTAAGATGAGTTTAAATATCTGTTGAGATCAAAGCTTTTTGTAGTTAGATGATTATCTTGTAATTTTATGTGCTCAAATTGTTGTGTTGAATTTGAATATATTGCAATGTAGGTTTAAGATGAGTCAGCCAAGAGGAGAGACAAGTAACAGTGATCATGAATTTGAGGGATATAAAAACAAATCCTATGAGGAACTAAGAGATGGTTGGGTCAATGTTAAGTTTTCCGAAACGATTTTTAGATGTCCTTATTGTCGTGATGGCGGAGACTATACTTATGGGGACCTCCTTAGGCATGCCTCCCGGACAGCTATAAGCAGTGCCGGATTAAAAGAGAAGGCCATGCATATGGGACTGGAGGAGTATCTAGAGAGAGACCTTCATGCTAACCTTTTGTCAGAGGAAAAAGGTAAAAAAAGTGAAGAAATTCGCAGCTGGACGGAGTCTTATATGGCTACTGTTATGGAGATCAGACAAGCAATGATTGCGAAATTTAATGCAGGTATTAGCTAGTTTCTTTTATTCCTAAGTTAAAACTGCATGCTGAATTGTTTCTTTTATTCCTAAGTTGGTTAGTTTTATGTTTGCGATAACAAATTCTTGATTTCGTTCTTGATTAGATGTCAATATGATGGAAGAGAAGGCGAATGCGCAGCTTAAAAAGATTAATGTTGAACATGAACAGAGCTTACGACTGCTGGATGATCGTGAAAGGGAACTGAGACACCGTGAAAGGAAATGGAGAGCACTTGAAGCTAGGAAAGAAAGTGTGAAAAAGGAGCTTGACAATGATAGGATATTGGTGCCTAGATTTTCTGATATTCTATATGAACATTTGATGTAGTTATTTGATGTTATTTTGAAAATTTGTCACACGCTATTCAAGTGGTGAAAGGTTCTCTCTCTTTTTGCAGAACGGACTGTTTATCTCGGAGCAGAGGAAGGCGCATGAAAGAGTGTTGAAATTGGCTGATGATCAAGAAGTTCGTAACAAACTTTTCTTCTGATATAATGTTTGTTAGGAGAAGCATGTCCTGGTTTCATGTTCTGGTTTTCTTTATATTTAAGTTATCAATACATAATTACAGAGAGAGAAACGTAAACTTCACCACCGAATCATTAAGCTTCAGAAAGCTCTTGCTGATAAGCCACGGTTGGAACTGGAGATCAACCAAATTAAGGGAGCTATAGAGGTGAGAGAACAATTGATAGATGAGGATGTTGATGCAAAAAAGAAGTTGGGAAAGCTTGAAAAAAATCTCAAGAAAATGGAAAAGGAACTTGAGAGAATGGAAGATCTTAATCAAGCCTTAATCGTTAAAGAAAGATTGACTAACGATGAATTGCAGGGAGCTCGTAAAGAGCTAATTTCTGTGAGTCCGTTTTCTTCCTGTCATTTTTAATTTATTCACTAATAACAAGTTTTACGAACTTACTAATGCAAACTAGAATGAAGTGGTCTGCTAATAGTTGACCTTTCCAATGGTCAGACTTTGTCATGCATCTTAAGAAAATTACCAGTTAATATTAAGTATCTCTCTGTCTACCTCAAGATGGATGTATGAAGGAAGGTTCCATAGATATTTTGTTATTGAAACAAATGAGCTAGCCTTATGCATTACTAATTAGGTGTAAATTTTTTGACTTAAAAAGTAATGGATTAGTTTTACCATCTTCCTCTTCCAAAACACTCACCTTGTAATCCTTGTACCAATAGGGTTTGAAAGAACATCCTCGTGCTCAAATTGGCGTGAAGAGGATGGGCGATCTTGATGTAAAGCCTTTTCAGGCTGCTGCTAAGAAACATGCTTCTATTAGAGGAGCACAGGACGCATTCAAGTTGGCATCTACGTGGAGGGAGCGGCTGAGGGATCGAAACTGGCATCCTTTTAAGATCACTACCGTTAATGGGGATAGCAAGGTACATGTGTTTCTGACCGTACATACCCTCTATCTTGCACACATGGGTACATGGCGCATACGTGAGTTACTGAGTATACCCTTTTTAGTCGTTAAACTCTAGCTCTATTATATACATCCAGATTCAACATTTTGCACATTCATATGAAAATTCTGTAGTTGCACAGTGGTTGGGCAGTTTACCTAAAGTAAAGTATCTACAACATTCTAGATGATTTATTTGATTAGTGAGTTTGATTGAAATCATACCGACTCGACTATTTATATTAGTTAAATTGATTAAATAAGTAGCTTTTAGAACATGAATGTTCCAACCTAGCCATGATGTCATCATTTTTTTGGTTGGAATGTGGTAAATAAGTAGCTTTTAGTCGGTAAGATGCGATGAATAGATAGTAAATAACCATGATTCATCATCTTTTTTGGTTGGAATGTGGTTCTCCAGGAGGTCCTGAATGAAGAAGATGAAAAGATTGCAGAGCTTAAGGAAACGTGTGATGAGGGTATTTATGATGCTGTGGTGACTGCTCTGAAAGAGCTGAATGAGTACAATCCAAGCGGTAGATATCCATTGCCGGAGCTTTGGAACAACAACGAGAAAAGGAAAGCGAGCTTAAACGAGGGGGTTGAATACATTCTAAAGCAATGGAGGGCCCATAATCGGTGACGCACAAGGGGTCAAAGACCGAGTTTCAGTTTATTATTCCAGAGGCGAATACATTCTGAAGCAATGGAAGGCCCTTGAATCACCACCATGCACAAGCAGGGGCGGAGCCAGGATCGTGGATCAGGGGGAGCATCCATTACATAAATCTATCAAGTCTAAGAACGCTATAATATTCTAACACTTTTTTCCAACAGATTGTTTTAACCCATTTAAAGAGCCACTTACCAAATGCTAACCCTCTACATGCTTATCGGATAACTTAAGTAAGCATGACATAAAGAATGATCGTGATAAGAAGAATGACAAAGACTAAGGGGGCCGTTTACCCAAACACTTACCCGGTAAATGCATACCGGCATGATTTGAACACCCTAGCTTACTTGACCACGCAAGATTAATTATACTCCACTGAAGAGATGTCGTATGCAACAATTTACCTCGTAATCGCATACCAGGTAAGAGTCGTCACCCCCACTTACCAGGTAAGACTTTCGATCCTTATCATTGCTCTTACCGGATAAGATTCTCGGTCTTACCATATTTATCCGGAGGGTAAATGTTTAGATAAGTGCATATTGGGTAAGATTTTTCTAAACGGACCTAGGTTTTTATGAAAAATTCAAATGAATTAAGCATTTGGATATATATTTAATGTGAAATTGTAATAAAACAGGGGGAAGGGCCATAGGAGTGATCTTTGGGGGAGGTTGTAACTAGTATTTAGTAAATAAAGACATATTTGCAGCTTTAAGAAGGTTGTAGTTATGTCTTTTGTGGAAGTCAAGGGTGGGCCAATCCATAAAACCAAGTAAATGGGGCTGGTTATTAGTAAGTAAAAAAAAAAGTTTTTCAAATGCTGAGGGGTACCATGCACCTTCTGGTGCTAAGGTACCTCCGCCACTGTGCACAAGGGGTTGAAGACCGAGTCTCTTCAGGTTATTATTCAGACATATCCTTTTGCTAGTTAAGATATGGAGACATTATGTAGGTTATCAAGTTATTACATAGTGCCATCTTTCAACATGTTATCCTATATACTCTTTTAGCAAAACTGATTAAGACATTAGTAGTGTATTTTCTGTTTTTTGAACCAAAAAAGTGTTACTACTAACTGCTAAGTTCTTATAGAGAATCAAATTTTCATAAGAAGCATAGGAAGGTATGATAATTTATTTAAGTAAATTTTACACCCATGCAATTGTGGTTTTCTATGCTATAACTTCTAAGGATAATATCTAGTTTTAGATATTGGCATGCAAAATTTGTTTTATCTTTAAATTGGTAATTTATGATAGATGGTTTGATTAAAAATTGAATTAGAATGATGTAATTTATTTAATTACTAAAATATAAGCACAAGATTAAATCTTTTTGTCTCCAAAGTGGAGCTATATCGAACTAATGAACGACTAGTACGAGTATATTTATACATGTACGCACACCTCTCTTGCGGTATCGGACACAGACATCCTATTTATCCGCCGCTATTAGATAATTCTTCCAAATACTTATTTAAAGTCTGTTTTTTTTCTTTTTTGTTATAAAAAACCAATCTTTTTATAGCTTCTCCAATACAAAAAATTTAATATAAAAAATGAAAATATGAGGAAAAAACTCATCATACACTCATTTGTTTCTAAAACGCTTTTGAATTCTAATATTTAGGTTGTGTTTGGCAAAAATAAGCTAGCTTACAAGCTAAGCTAGCTTACAAGTTAGTCCATCCAAATATGTATGTACAAGAAGCTAGTTTATAACTTAGATTTTTAAAACGCTACTTTGAATAGATTTTTGGTAGTTTTTTGTAGTTTTTTTCAGTTATACCTTTATTAATATTAATTATTAAATTCAAATATACCTATTTTTAGTCATTTTATATACTCATAATCTAATTTTTGCCAAACAACTAGGTTATTAGATAGTTTGCCAAACATAGCTTAAGAATACTGTAAAAAAGATTTCTCAAATAATAAAAGAGGGTTGTTATTTACACCAATTTATTAAGGGTGTGATTGCATTAAGAATTGGGTATGAATATATTGAGAATAAAAAAAAATGTATTTTGATATTGATGTATGTGAGTAAAACAATTCACTTTTTAGATATAGCCAGCAATTGATATGGTTCATTTAGCCTTTTCCATAAAAACTTGTTAAAAAGAATTACCATTGGAAATTATCTTTTAGATTCGGTATCATTACAGTGTCAGCCCAAAATAAATATGGGAAAACGCAGCTCTTTTCTACGGCTATGAGCTACGAGTACGACATCATTAAATATTATAGAGTAAATTACATTTGCAGTCCTTGTAATTTGTTGAAAGTACTACTCTTGTCTTTGTAATTTTGAACTTTATATAGGTTTTTGGTATGAGATGAAATTCAACATTTTTATTTCTAATTGGACCTATATATAGATTAATTTCAAAGAAAAAATAGAAAAATGAATTTCGAAGAATATATGATAAGTATCAAGAATATTACTCAAATAAGAGTTAAGACAAAGATGAGAGTCTTATCTGGTAAATTAGGGTCGTTGTCTCTTACAATAGTTAACGCTTACCGGGTAAGTTATTGCATATAATACCGTTTTTGTAAACTAAGAGAGTATTTGAGAGTGCTTATTTGAAGGTGCTTATTACTTAATAAGTTGTTTTAAAGCTTTTGGGTAAAATATTTATAGCTTTATTAAGAAGCTATAAGTAGTTTTTTAAGAAGATAAATTTTTTTTAACTTTTATAAAAGGATAAATATTTTTTATCATAAACACTTCAAGAGTAATTAAGCTTTTGATAAATAAGACCTAATTAAGTTTTAGGCTATGTTTGGCAAGCGTAGCTTATAAGCTAGCTGGTAGCTGATAAGCTAGCGGATAGCTGATAAGCTAGCTGTTGATTGATAAGCTTGCTAGTAGCTGATAAACTAGCTGTTGAATAAATTATGTTTGGCAAAAACTATTAATAAGGGTATAATTGGAAAAAGTTACAATAAGCTCCTCATAAGCTACTCAAAGTAGCGTTTCAAAAAGCTAGCTGATAAGCTAGCTTCCTGGTACATGTTTGGATGGACTAGGTTTATAAGCTAGCTTATGCTTGCCAAATAAAGCCTTAAGAAATTATTTTTACACGAAGATTTTGTGTTTTCTTTTTTAAAGGTACAGTGAAGTAGGGGTGCACACGGGTTGGGTTGATCGGGTTGAGGGCGTTTTGAGAATTCAACCCGATGTTGGCGGTTTGAAACTTTTTCAACCCAACCCAACCCAAACAAAAGTTCAACCCAACCCAACCCAACCCGTTCGGGTTGATTGAGTTGATCGGGTTGGTCGGGGTATGTTTAAAGTTCGATAATAAACCTAAAAATGATGGATAATTAAAATGTTAAAGACGATTTATGTATTGCTTCCGGGTATTGCCGTAAACAAAACTATTTTTCTTAATTTTCATGTGTATGTGTGCATATATATGACTTAACACACACATATATACATATACAAGAGTTATAAAGAAATGGAGAATAGATTTAAAGTGTATATATATATATATGAAGAGGCTATACAATGGTGTAATTATCTAATGTACATATTAATATGAGCTTAACAATCAAATAAATTAAAAAATATAAAGAAATATCGTGTTCATCGGTTGGTCGGGTTGGGTTGGGTTCGCATGACGCTAACTCGATATCAATCCAATACCTTCGGTTTGAAAAAAATTCAACCCGATTAGACGTCGGGTTGCTACGGGTTGGTTTATTTTGCATCGGGTTGGGTTGGGTTGAACGAGTTCATCGGGTTTGTCGGGTTTTTGAGCATCCCTACAGTGAAGCAATTTTAAAGGATCTATTTTCTACTCAAAATGATATTGGAAAAACGCGAAAGGAGCTGTTTTCTATTTATTGCTGCTATCACATCATTATAAGTTATGGGGTAAGTTACAATAGTAGTTCTTGTAGTTTGTTGAAAGGTACTACTTTCGTCCTTGTAACTTTGAATTTAGGTTTTTTTGTATGAAATTTGTATTGCTTTTCATCCTTTTGATCAACACATATATAGTATTAGGTTCAAATGAGAAGTGCTAAAAAATTGAGAAACAGAGAAGTGATCTTCATCACTCATCTGGTTAATAAAAGCGGATTTAACTGGGTCACACTTCTTTAATCGTCTCTACCTTCCATGAATCGCATCAATCCTCCATGTTCGCATCCACCGTAACCGGTCAAAGCCGCATTTATTAACCGAATGAATAGTGGATATCAGTTTTCTACTTCTCATTTCTTTATCACTTTTCTGTGTATGTATATGTACATATGTATACAATATGTATGTATATAAAAACCAAAAAACAACTTAATTACTTGTATACATAGCTGGTAGACGTTAAAGTAAAAAAAATAAAACCCTAAACAATTAAACCTATTTATATTTTTTATTTTACATATATAGTTTTATTTTTAATTAATAATATATATCGGGACAGGGATACACGACCCCCAAAATCCTCGAACATTTCTCTGTTAACCGTCCTGCCCGAAATAACCCTCCCCAAACTTAGTTAGGTTTCAAATTTCCCAGTCAGGTTCTATATTTTTTGCCATCTCTAATTACCACATGCATGAAAAAACACAATTTTTTAAACCACAAGGACAGAAGTTGCAGTTTGTAATAAACTTGAGGGACTAAAAGCAGTTTACTGACATATTCTGATGGTCTTCCCATCGTTATAAATACATTCTGAATCAACGCATTGCATTTCTTCCAGATCAATTGTTCTTCGATCATTTCTTTCTTTTTGTGTACTGAAGATGTCTAAGTTGGCTGAGAATGAAAAGGTTTGTTACAAACTTTTCTCTTTAGTTTACATCATTTGAACATATATTTGTTTCTTTCTATGTTTCTATTTCCTTTTTTCTTTTTAATGTTTTAAGTTATTATTAATTTTCTAACAGAGAGAAAAAGAAAAACTGGACCTCCAAATACTGAAGCTCAAAAAGGAGGTTGATGATAAGCAGCAGTTAGAGTTAGAGATAAATAAGAATAATGGATCTATAGAGTTGAGGATAAACTTGACTGATAAGGATCTTAACTCCAAAAAAAAGCTCCAAAAAAGTCTAAACAAAGAACGATTAAAGAACAAGAAAGAATGAGGAACTACAAGATGCTCATAAAAAGCTGATTTCTGTTCAAGAAGATCTCAAGAAAAAAGAAGATGAAATTGAGGGCTTGAAATCAAAGGTTTATAAAGTCTTAAAAGCCAAAGAACAATTGAGCAATGAATTGCAGGAAGAGCTCATTTGTGTTAAAGAAGATCTCGAGGAAAAAGAAGAAGAAGTTGAGGATTTGGAATCTATGAATCAAGCATTGACAATCCGTGAACGAAGAAGTTCTGATGAATTGAATGAAGCTCGTAAAGTGCTAATTTCTGTGAGTTTCTTTTCCTCTGATCATTGTTTATTTTATGCATCAATAACTTTACTAATTCCTAGTAGAATAAAGTTATTTTATAATAGCGAATGTATCTAGAGCGACCCAGGATTTGTTAGTAGGATTCGGTGGTTGCTGAAGGAAGATCACATATATTTTGTTAACGAAATAGGGGTAATTTCATTTAGGGACCTTAAATATTTTAGGAACTCTCGGAGGGAATTTGGCGTGTATGCACAAAGCCATATCCCACATTTAACCTCTTCCACATACCCTGTCCACCTTAGCGTCAAATGCCGATGAAACGCAGTTAAAGAATGTTTACGAGGCTGTTAAAGAACCTTAGCGTTAAAGAACGGACCCAGCATAAAAAGAAAATCCACATTGATGAAGTTCTGTTGACTTAAGGCCCGTTTACGAGGCTGTTAAAACTGACCTTTGTCCGTTAGGGTCCGTTAAAATGGACTTCACACCAAATTAAGCACAAATCACTATATGTTAATCTTTTGACTTAAAAGTAAATGGTTAGTTTACCATCTTCCTCTTCCAAGAACGGCTACCTTCTTAATCCTTGTTCTAACAGGGTTTGAAAGATGATCTTTCTTGTGCTCAAATTGGTGTAAAGAGGATGGGCGAGCTTGATCTAAAGCCTTTTCAAGCTGCTGCTAAGAAACATCGTTCTGTTAAAGGAGCAAAGGACCCAATGAAGATGGCATCGTTGTGGGACAAACGGCTGAGGGATCCAAGTTGGCATCCCTTTAAGATCACGACCGTTAATGGGTATAGCAAGGTACGTATTTTTTCTGACCGTACATACCCTCTTTCTTGCACACATGGGTAACATTAGCACATAGCTAAGTTACTGAGTATACCCTTTTTATTCTTTAAACTCTAGCTCTATTATATGAAAGCTTTACACATTAGTTGGGCGGTTTACGTCCTAAAGTAATTATCTACGACGGTCTAGATGATTTATTTGATTAGTTCATTTGATTAAAATTATACAGAAATGATTAAGTGATATGTCATATGACTCTGAAGTGATATGCGAATGATCATACGTTTTCGAGTATATAATTGAAGGAAAGGAGAAAGGGATCGAGCTGATCAATTTATCTGTTTTGCCTTTTAGTTTAAATCATGCCCTTTATATCTATCTGTTTTTTAGATACGATGATATTATATTGCCATTTGTTTATCATAATGCTTTTTTTATCCCATCCGAATTGCAACATCAAACATTCAAGCATTAAGTTGTTGGCTTTTCTGCATACAAGTTAATATGATTTGTATGTAAATTTAACTGAAACTTTCTTATAGAACATGAATGTTCCAACCTAGCCATGATGTCATCATTTTTTTTAGTCGGTAAGAAGCGATGAATAGATAGTAAATAACCCGTATGTTGGTGAATGCTATCCATGATGTCATCATCTTTTTTGGTTGGAATGTGGTACTCCAGGAGGTCTTGGATGAAGAAGATGAAAAGATTGCAAAGCTTAAGGAAGTCTGTGATGAGGGTACTTGTGATGCTGTCGTGACTGCTGTGAAAGAGCTGAATGAGTACAATCCAAGCCGCAGACAGCCATTGCCAGAACTTTGGAACTACGAAGAGAAAAGGAAAGCGAGCTTAAAAGAGGGGGTCGAATACATTCTGAAGCAATGGAAGGCCCTTAAACCACCACGCAGAACGGGTTGAAGACCGAATCTGGTGATGTTTTTATTCAACATATCCTTTTGCTTGTTAAGATATGCATATGGAGACATTATGTTGGTTATCAAGTTATTATATAGTGTCATCTTTCAACATGTTATCCTATGTACTCTCTTTAGCAAAACAGATTAAGACATTAGTAGTGCATTTTCTGTTTTTCATAAGATTGTTAAATCTTTTTTGCCTCCCAAGTGAACCCTTGTAACACTTGCATGTGTAGTGTTTTATTTTGATGCTTATTTTTTAAGGCGTTACTTAAAAAATGAGCATCAAAATAAAACACTACACATGCAAGTGTTACAAGGGTTCACTTGGGAGGCAAAAAAGATTTAACAATCTTATGAAAAACAGAAAATGCACTACTAATGTCTTAATCTGTTTTGCTAAAGAGAGTACATAGGATAACATGTTGTAAGATGACACTATATAATAACTTGATAACCAACATAATGTCTCCATATGCATATCTTAACAAGCAAAAGGATATGTTGAATAAAAACATCAACAGATTCGGTCTTCAACCCGTTCTGCGTGGTGGTTTAAGGGCCTTCCATTGCTTCAGAATGTATTCGACCCCCTCTTTTAATGTTACTCTACATGTACTGATAAAGTTGTAATATATTAATATTATCTACTATACTGATCCAAAAATAAATTCACTTATATTTGTTAAAATTGACGTCCTTAAAAATGTCAATAAAATAGCTATTGTCATATATGGTAACTAGTCCAATACCCGCACGATGCGGATGTAAAAATCAGTGTAAACCAATAACAGATAAATTAGTTAAACTGTTTGTTGAAAAATATAATATTTATATTTAAAAACAAAATCGTTACAATATAGAGATATAATGACTTATGACGGTTTGGTAACGTAGTTTGATTTCATTTCATTTACACTCTTCCTCTTGATAACAACTATAAATATGTTGCCAATTGCAGCATCACATGTCTTTTTAAGACAACTAACTAATAGATGATTGTTCACTTGTTTGCTTCCTTGAACTCCATACTCCGGCTTCAGTGCTTCACCAAATGAGTCTTTTCAAAGGCATAAACCTACCATGATAGTTGATCAAGAAACAAATGTGGGCAAAACGAGGTTAAAAACAAGAATTAAGAACCAAGAATGGGTAAAAAATAGGTTTAAAAACCAATCAAGAACGAGCAAAATGCTCAAAACTCTCAATAACAAGTTGGAAAAAAAAATTCCTCTATTTTCAATTTGAAAACAAAGAATAAAACCATATGAATCCATATGGCCAAATTAAAACACTAAAAACTACTTGAATCGTATCTAAGCAGATTTGTTAAGCCAATGGAAGAGCGTAGAATCCAACAGAGATGGAATTGATGTTTGATATATTAATATTATCTACTATACTGATCCAAAAATAAATTCACTTATATTTGTTAAAATTGACGTCCTTAAAAATGTCAATAAAATAGCTATTGTCATATATGGTAATTAGCAAGAGAAGTAGTATGTATTTTAGAAAAGTGAAAAGTAATAAAATCAACTTTTTTATATTCTATTTTTTGGAAAATGACAGAAATACTCGAACACGATGGGAATCTTCGAACTTGAAACTTTTAGGACGGGATTGAGCCAGGTAAATGATTATGGGACCAGGTATGAGATTTTTTTCAAAAAAACTTCACGGTTTTGGGATGGTTATGATTTTAGTCAATACCCGTCCATTTACCCGATCCCATTTACCGACCCCGAACCATATATATTTAGTAATTCAATAATTTTATTATTAATATAATATACATTATAATTTTATTGATATATAGAGTAATAGAAATGATGAATGGATTTTATTAGTATAGAAAATATATATTTAAGTTTTACAATTTGACAGCTTTGCACGACATTGGTGTTTCAAGCATATCTCACTCGTCCATGCTCCGATTATCACGATTCAAAATGTTCTGGAAGGCCGAAAGATATCACAACTTTGTAGTTTCAAGTTTCTGTGAACTCGATCTTTATCTTGGCCGAAACTGACAT
The DNA here is from genome assembly GCA_030169165.1 of Centaurea solstitialis. Classification (NCBI taxonomy): domain Eukaryota; kingdom Viridiplantae; phylum Streptophyta; class Magnoliopsida; order Asterales; family Asteraceae; genus Centaurea; species Centaurea solstitialis. Next base: position 50,456,391 of record CM058044.1, read on the forward strand.
CGAAGACGAAACTGATTCGCATATAATTCTAATAAATGAAATTTTGTCTAATAAATTTTATTCGACTAAATATATAAATGAGATACCCGATACCCACGGGAATACCCGCAACCCCGATGGTTATTTGGTGATGGGATACCCGACGGGACGGGACCGGATATCGAACATGGTTTCATAATAGGGTATGGGACTGAGATTACCAATACCCGTCCCATTGCCATCCCTGTTGTGGAACCGCCTTTAAAATTAGCATTTTTAATATTTGATGCAAAGTTTTCTTGTATTGATTATAATAAATAAGATTGAATTTATATGACATTTAAAATAAAAATATGTTTTAATAGAATATTTATAGGATGTTGTTTATAAGATTAAACACAAAAACGTCTTACTGAAAAATGTTATAAAATTTTTTGAAATGCTTTTGGACGTTGCAAAAGTTTGTCATGTCAATCGTTTAATAATGTATGTACACGTATACCCATTTTATTTCTTAATTATTTGTGCTTAATATCTTTAATAAACTATATAATAACATAAGAAAAAGGAAAAATGGATAAGAAAGCAAATTATTTCTACTTTAATGGAGTTCATACTAATGTAACGTAGCTTTAGAAAATATCAAGGACAAAAGATAACAGTTTTTAAACCATATGGACAAAGGTGGATATTTTTATAAACTAGAGGGACTAAAACCTTACTCTATATTCTGATGGCTTTCACATCATCTGACGGTTTTCATGATCACTTTTCATTTCCCATGCACTTCTTTTGGTTCTCGCTTTGATCAGTCACTTCCGCCATTATCACAAAATACAAAGAAACCCTAATAATAAGTAACTTTATTCCAGTAGTTGATTCATTCAAGTTCATTGTAAGAATCCTACATTATTTCATGTTTGAAGTTGTTTGCTTAGCTTTTTTTAATCTTATAGTTTGCATCTTTCCTTCCAAGTACTTAAGGTAAGTTTCGGTAATTTCATAGTTTGATTTCCCCCAAAGAGAAAGTTAGTAAAAAGTGGTGTGTTTAATGCAGTTTATTGCATTCTTTGTGCACGTTTAGGCAGTTTTTGGCAAAAATAAGCTAGTTGATAAGCTAGTAGTAGACGAACCATAAGTTAACTTACAAGCTAGCTTGTTGAAACGCTGGTTAGAGTAGAGTTTCAGAAGCCTTTTTTTGTTTTAAACTTTTTTCCGATTATACTCTTATTATATTAATTATTATATTTTTTGGTCATTTTACATTCTTATGAGCTAGTTTTTATCAAACATAATTTATTCGTAAGCTACCTTATTAGTTAGTAGTCAACAACTAGCTTATTAGCGACTGGATGTTGTAAAACTTGGCCTAGGCGGCCGAGTACTCGGCCATTACTCGCAACTCGGGCCTTAGCTGAGGCGAGTTGGGGTAAATCACTCAGTCAAACTCGAGCAACTTAGTGATTACTCGAGATCACTTGGTCAAACTCGATCAAAAAATAATAATAATATATACCAAGAACGAATATTTTTATTTGAAGTATTTGAATTTTCAAACAATTATGTTGGTGCTTTTAAACATATGCTATGAACAATCATCTTTATATTTGATTATTTATGATTTATGAACATGCTATATGTATAATTTTCAAATTTATACATAAAAAATCCCAATCTGAGTGCTCCCCTCCTAATCCGAGTATTCGCTACAAGGGGGTCGGCTTGCTCGAGTACCGCCTAGCAATTTTTGCAACATTACCAGCTAGCTTATCGGCTAGTTTGCCAAACACAGCCTTAGTCGTTATCTTCTTCGTGTTTATTTGCAAATTACATATGCATGCCATATTAAATAGGAAATTGCCACTCTAATTGGTGAACCATTTTTCTTTTTTCTTTTTGCATAGTGAAGATGGCGACAGATGAAAGAGTGTCGAAGTTGGCCGAGGCTGAGAAGGTTTGTAACAAACCTTTATCTTTAAATCATGCGTGTTACGGATAAGCATATATATCTATACTACCTTATAATGCATTCATATCAAAACTCTTAAAGCCAACATTCAATGCACAATGTACAACCATCTATTGCAGGAAATTTAAAAATCTATGAATTACAACTTGCAATGCGTAATGTACGACTTTTGATGCATTATCATCAACACCGGTCAATTTAAAACTTCGAGTATACTAGCGTTTGCTTCCTTTATTTCTCTCAGACTTTTATTTATACTAATTCTAGCTTTTACCTGCAAGAAGGCTTTTTTCCTTACCTTTTTCATGTTGGTTATTTTGAATAAAAACCCACGATAAAACGAATTTTCGTTTGAAAATAATAATCCAAAAAATAACCAATCTCCAACAGAAAAGAGAGAACGAAAAGGTTATTTGATTATTAAAATGATTCTGGAAACAAACTCCAAAATCCTAAACAAGAAGGAGTAGAAGAATAGAAATACATAGGTTCCGAGAACCAAGTTAGAGGTAGCCGAGGCTCGTGTTTGACACGATTCCCTTAAGCAGATTTGCCGTCTGCTCCCAGGGTACAACGGCTGAAACAGTCGATGAACTGCCGGATAACACTTGCCTGAAAATAGTTGCCGGAAAAACCGTACGCAGAGAAGAAGAAGAAGAGAGAGCGTTTTCGTAGAATGTGTGTTGTAGGTTGTAACAAGAATGAGCTCTTGGGTGTTATTATATAATGGAAAAACGTAACTGACGAAACCGACACATTAATTCTAATATTCAATTATAGAATAATAACTTACGAAACCATTAATTCGTATATTCAATTCTAGAATAATAACTTACGAAACCGACAAACGGTTTTAATTCGAGAATCGAAACCGACGATTCTAACTAGAATAATTCTAACTAGAATATGTTAACATCAGTTACAAATAACTCATCCCAATTGCTCATCTTTGAGAATCGATATCTCATTCACACATTATCCGTTTTGGACACTCGATATACTGATTCGAAGCTCTCATATAGTGGAACACACACCCACAAAGAGTTAACTATATATAACACATTTATACATAATTAATTTGTGTCCAAATATTGGTAAAAAGCCTATATTTTACCAAAAAATTCCAACATTTCATGCTCCAACATGGAAAAGAGGAGGATCCTTCTCTCCCAGATTTTATTTACACCTTCAAATGTATTCCCGCTCTCAAGTTGTATTTCAAAATTCGAAATATGAGGTTTGTGTTCTCAAATAGAACCCCACTCTCCGATTTCTCCTGCTTCTTACGATGCGGTTTGTGTTCTTCCTCCTTTTTCTAATTTGAGGTAATTTCTAGATTCTTCCTTCCGTTGTTCTTCATCTTTATTATTTGCTAATTGCCATCTGATTTGAGGTAGTTGCAACTGATTATTTGAATTTTGCTTGGTTAATATTGAAACCTGACTTTTCTAGGGCGAGGGTACGTAACAACAACCACCATCCATTACCCAAGTCTTGTTTTGGTGTTCTTGCATGTGGAACTCCAGATTGGGATCATATATAGAAAAAAGGTATTATCATTTGTTACCTAGGTTTTTATAACAATGCCTTTCTTTCTTCGTTTTTACATCAAGTTTTGGTGAGCGACCCAAAAAATAAGTGAATCTCTAATAAGTTCTTTATTAATTCATAAAAGATAAAGGTATTCATCTAGCTAGCCAAAACACCTCTTCATGATTTCCAATTTTAAGTTGCAGTCTATAATGTTGTAGGTTTACTTGCACAGTTCCCTTTACCATGGATACATGAATGATATGTTGGTCTTTTCTTCCTCCTTTTACCATCAACAACAAGAAACCTTTTATCCAAAAACAATTTTGTAATTTCATATAATAACTATATTATTTATTGAATTTACTTGACGACCATGTTGATTTGTTTGCTTACGGTGTATGGTCGTCCTCATGGACGTTTTTAGATGGCAACAAAAAAGTACTACTTTGGGGTTAAAGGGGGCATCACCTCAATTTATATAACTGTGTTTTGTTTAGGTACCTGGTCATTTGTTATTATTGCATAATGTCCCTTTGCAAATGTAATTGTTTAAACAAGATGATTATATATACTTTAGTTGATGGTTCACATAATTATTTCTCTGTAATTATTGCTATTAGTATCATATATGTAGAAATTCAGAATATGATGGATTATGGAGAGATGGCCATAG